>JAGFNX010000236.1:0-16440 GCA_017657125.1 Scopulariopsis brevicaulis
GGGGGGGAACGTGAGAGAAGATGGGGAGGGGAAGCGTCGAAGGAGGAAGATGTCCCGGTTGCGGGTTGGACTTGTGGCTTGGTTGCCGGATGAAGGAAGGAAAATCGCGCCGGCGGGGAAGGACCGGCGGGAGAGGGGCAGGAATGGTCGCAAGCGGTGCAGCTGCGCCGGCGAGGGGAGCTCCAACCAGGCGGGGCAGGCGGAGAACGTGGAGGGAACGAACGTACAGGTACTGTCTGTTCTGCTGCGCTCAGCTCAGGGCACTGCTCGTGTCGGACAAGTTGGGGGAGGCGCCTTCGAGATCGACAGGCGGGCTTGGGAAAAATAATGTGAGAGAGGAGCGGTATCGCGCAGGGCCCGTCAAGCCGACGTCATGGGGGGAAATTGCCAGAATGGCAGGGTTGGGACTTTTAGCGCCCCCCTTTTTTTTTATTTTCTCCGCCGCTCTCCAAATGTTAGTCCAGGGCGGTGGAAGAGCATCCTGCTCGAGTTTGCGCTCCCGTTGGACGACGGGCCCTTGTACCCGCGCGCGAGGTGGGTATCGGGATCAGCGCGGCGGTGGGCGGAGGAGCCTCTATGACGAATTTGGCCCCGGTTTTCAGCACCGGGCTTCGCGGGGAGCGTCAGAGGGAGAAGAGGGAATAAGCATTGGAGATCCCGAGTCCCAAGCTCAGCCCGCGACAAGTCCAGCAGCGTCTTAGAATGCCGGTGCCTCGACTTCTCGTCTACCTACACGTTCCTCCTCCGCCTCCACGGCAGGATTTCCCACCCAAACCCACCAAATCACGCCTCGACGATGCCCGCTGCCCACCAATCAGGTCGGCAGGTGGTCAAGCGTCGTCGGGCGCGGGTTTGGCCGACAGCCAGGGGCAGCGCTCGCCGACATGCAGAAGATTGGAACGGGTCGGCGTTAAACCTTGTTCGCACGTCCAGGGGCCCGGATACAGGTATGAGCTTCCGCTGGTCACGCTAGCCGCTTGCAGTCAGCGGGCTGAGTACCATGTATTAGGGAGTAATTAATCCCTTCGCCGCGTGCGGCCCCGCCGCCTGCGCCCGAGTCGAGTGAGCTGCGCTGTGTAAGCGCCATCACTCGCCTGTCACGTTCCCGATCGAGTCCCAACGACGCTTTGTATCGGTACTGGGCGGGCCGATTCTCCGTGGTGAGAAGGGGAGAAGCTTCCGGCGCCAGTCAAGAACGAATTAAACTCCGCGGTGCACCACATCCGCTTGCTCAACCCTCACCCGCCCGGGATGGGGTCCCCGCGGTCCTGTGCTCGTGCTCGTCCTTGGAGGGACAGGGTGGTGGTCTTGGCACCGAGTTTCATCGGGGGACCTTGCGCGCCCTGAAAATCCCGGGTCCCGCCCCGCGAGGTGCCACTATGGCGTCATAGCCCGCTGCCACCACTTCCCCCCGTCGCCGTCATGCGCAAGGTCGAGTCCGGCATTAACACGCGACTAGCTGCCTTTCCCGGCTCAGACATGTGCTCGCGCTCTCCTGTCACTCTCTTCCCGCTCCTCCAGCTCATCTCCCCACGTCACCCACTGCCGTCCTGTGATAATGTGGCCCCCATCCCCCCGCCCGGATTCGCGCCAGCACTGCGCGTTTCCCATGTGATCCCGCTATTCACTTGTCTACCCCTGTGCCTGCTCGGATCACGTCGTGGCCTCATGTGTTTCTGTGGCGGAGATGGAATACGGTATTCTTCGAGCCTCTGGTCAAGCGACTTTGGCCTCGTCGACTTGTTGAAGACCGGAGAGTTTTGAACCCATCGGGGTGTGTTAGTCGTAGGCGAGGAAAGGACATGCTAGTCACCACAACCATGCACAGTTCCGAGTTGTCCATGTATTTCATTACACAAGAAAAATAGCGTCTAGCTCGTCTAGGCCTCTGCCAGAAATGATAGCATCTTAAAAATCCAAGCTATTTCCTCCCCTTTCGCTTCCTCGCCCCGCCCGTCCCCTTCCCGTCCCATTCGCTCCTGCCCCCCACAACTCCAGGCTCAACCTCATCCTGATAGCCACCTTCCTCCTTCTCGAACTCACCCTCAGTGTTGCTGGGCGGGGGTTCACGCTCCGACTGTTGCGATTCATTCTTTCTCCTCGCCCCCAGCACCTCCTGCATAATCTTCTCCCCCTCGTCCATCTCCCCATTCTTCGAGCCGCAGCTCATGCACCTCCACAGCCCTAGCTCGCTCAGCGAGTTCGTGCCGGGAGGTGCTTGTCCGTTTACCAGCCTGCATGTCTGGCAGATGAGCACGATGCGGTTCTTAGCCGCCGTCTCGTCTTCGCCGAGCAGCAGGTCCATGACGCGGTCGTACCAGTGGGATTCCGCTGCGGCGTCGTACCGAGCGTGTGCCTGCGGGGGTGGGGGCGGCGTATGTGCGAATGCGTTGGGCGCGAATTCTTCCGTCACGGGTATAGATGTCGATGAGATCGCGCTCTGGGGATGGGGAGACATTGGAGAGTGAGAGGACAAGGCGTCGGGCCCAGGTTGAGGCGGGCCGAGCGCAGGGCTATATGGCTGACGCTGGATATTGGCGGTGGGCGGCGGAGGTAGGTTTGTCCTACGGGGAGCTCCCGCGCTGAACTGGCCGTCCATACCATAGTGAGGCCTCCTGTCATGGACGTCGTCCTCCTCCTCGTCTTGATCGTCAACGGAGTCTTTGCGCGGCCTGGAGGGCTTCCCTTCGGCTCCTCCGTACTTCTCGAGAAGCTCGTGTGTCGAGTCGTACTTGGTCGCTTCCTTCAGCTTCTTGATCGTCTTCGCCCTCTCCGTCTGCTGCTCTTTGAGCTGAGACGACAGCGAGTCTATTCGGTAGTTGTAGTACGCGGCGACTGTCGACCTCGTGGTATAGATGCTATTATCATAAGCGTCAGCGTCTCATCCAGGCCGCTTAGGTGAGTTCTAGTGCCGATGAGGCGGTATCCTTACAGAACTGGTCCACCCGCGACCGTGGTCCACTCGTAGGCGCCCATGTTACGTGACCCAACGACGAGAATGATGACGATTGCGTACACCAGGTACGCAAACGATAGATATAACGTCCATAGCACCCTCACCCGCCGCGAGCGCGACCTAAGGGAATCCAGGCGGGCCTGGATATCTGTTATCTTGGAGGACAAGGCGGATAGTGTCTTTTCAAAGGAGGCGGTGGAGGAATCATCTCGATGCTGTAGTCCCGAGGGGCAGTTAGCGTGGCGGCTTCAGCACAGGGAAGGAATGGGCGTGGATCTCGCTCACCCTCCACGGCCAGAGAGACACCATAATGCTGATGGAGAGCTAGCGAGTCTCGTCAAGTGATCATCTAGCGTCCCGGCCAGGAACAAACGGCGGCGGGATGTGGTCTCGAAATAGGGCGGGGCGGTGATTCCTCGGAGCTCGCGCGTTCAGTGAGCTGGGAATTTTCCGGCGTCTGGTCTCTGTGTTTCTGGCATCTCCTCCCGGCGAAGACGGTTCGGCGGGTGTTGTCGTGTAAAGCTGAAAAGGTCGTGAAACAGGCAGACGGCGAGCGGTCGCATGCGACTCGGAGGAGCTACGTGATGGTGCTGTCAATACAAAGCGCAGCAGCTCGTGATTAATCCGGACTTTTTCCGCCCGCCCATGCAGGCGGGTTCCAGCGCATTGGGCTTTGTGGGTACCGTAGCTGACGTATGCACGCCTGGACAGCCCCCTGAAGCCCCGCTGCGCAACGTCTTTCGTGCCCCTGGGGAAGAACACGTTGAGGCGCTGCTCAGATACCAACCCACCTCAGTCCACCTCTATGCGGGCCGCGCAAGACACTCCCAGCGCAATTTTCCGAGGACGAGCCCGACTTCCACGACCGAGTAGAGGCACTCAGCAGCTGATTGTTCCTCCTTTGTATGTGCAGAATCAGTTGAAGCTTTCGCACCGGGCGCCGCGATTTGCTTCTCGAAGCCACCTATTGGCCCTCCTCGATCTGCACCGCCCCGTGGGCCAAGCGATGCCACTGCGAAGCTCTAGTAGCAGCCTAAACCCCCGACTGTCTTTCTTAAACGAGCCGATATCGACCGGAGCTGCCTAGAGCGTCGTTTAATCCTTTTAAAGAACCCTTTCGTCTCAGGTCTGCCCATGCGACAACCTGTCGCGAGTTCACCATGTTTCAGGTTCGTTGAATATCAGGCGCTCGCAAAGCTCCCCGCGCCCGCCTCGCCTTGGCAGCTACAGCTGACATGCCTCTCCTCAGTCCCTCCAGAGGATAAAAGGCGCAATCGACCGCTCCATCGCCGAGGAGCAAGCCAAGGCGCAACAAGGCGGAACCCCCAAGCCCGCCCTCTCCCGCCAATCCAGCTCCTCATCGAGGGGAGGCAAGAGCGAGTCCCGAACCCGCGGGAAGAGGCCGAGTCAGGATCCTTCAAAGTCGCCCGAGGGCACCGCCAACCCCGACCCGGCGGTGTTCGAGGCTGCATTTGCGCTAGAGGATAGCGAGGGCCCGAGCAGATCTGGGACGCCGAAGCCGCCGGGCGAGAAGAATGAAAAGGAAAAGTCGGGCCGCGCGAAGCCGCGGGAGGCGAACGAGGCGACGCCTGCCGAGAATGGCGCCCCGACTCCAGATGCGGAGAAGAGGAAGAGCGGAGCAGAGCCCGGCGCGGGAGACAAGAGCACGGTGGGAGGTACCCCCATCGCCGAGCTACCGATGGAGGTGAGGGTCAAGCTGCGCAAGTTTGAGCGCCTCGAGTCGACATACACAGGTTAGTTGGAGGTTTACTTCGCAAGACGGCTATCCCTATCCGTCATGGCTAACGGCTCGTGGAACAGAACTATTACGATCCTATCGAATCGCCCACAGCCGCGCAAAGTCTGTCGAGCCTTTCGAGCGTGCTCTTAAGGAGAACACGCCGCTTACGTCTATTTCCGACCCGAACGCGCTTGTCGAGTACCTAAACCAGCTAAATATCAAGGGCGACATGGTTATGGAGGAGCTCAAGCGCGTTTGTGGCGAAAAGGAAGATCTCAAGAAGCAATGCGACAGCCAGGAGTCGAAGATTCAAGATCTACAGGCCGAGCTGGAGAATGCGAAGTCTGAAAAGAAGGCTAATGCTGGCAAGCCATCTGAGGAGGGCGCCGCGGATGAGTCGAAGAAAACATCGACCGACAAGTCCACGGAAGAGAAGTCGGGCGAGGAGGAGTCGGGGAACGAACTCTTCTCTTACGAGAGCGAGATGCAAGACAGCGCTGCTGCCAATGGAGAGGAGCTCGAGGCCCTCAAGGCCGAGGTAGAAAGCCTCCGACAGGAGCTGGCTACCGCCAAGGAGACGAGTTCTAGTCTCTCCGAGAGTCTCAACAAGGCGACAAGTGAGCTCAGTGAATCGAGAGATGCGGTGGCTGTCCAGTCGTCTCTCGAGAGCCAGCTCAAGGCGCGCAACTCCGAGATTGCCTCCCTCAGCGAAAGGCTCCACAAATCGCAGGCACAGCTCAAGGAATTGGAATCAAAGGTTGAGAGCGACAAGGAGGCGCAGTCCTCCGCGACGAATGACCTCCAGTCGAAGCTTTCTGCCGCCGATTCTAGGTCCGGGGAACTCGAGGCGGAGCTGAAGGAACTCGAGGCGTCGAAGTCTGGTCTAGAGGAAAAGATTGGTGGCTTGACCACGAAGATCGAGTCGCTCGAGAAAGCCAAGAAGGAAGACGAGCAGAAGCTTGAACAGCTCAGCAAGCAGCAGCAGGCTTCCGCACCTACGCCTGCGCCAACGGCGCCCGCAACGCCGGCGTCGGAGGCGGCGGCGCCTGCCCCTGCGACGGGGGGTGCTAAGAAGAAGAACAAGAAGAAGAAGAAGGGCGGAGCGGGCGCCGCTGGGCCCGCAGCTGAGCAAACACCGAGCGCCACTCCCGAACAACCCCCGGCGACGTCTGCCGAGCCAGTCAACGCCGAGGCTCTCGAGGCTGAGATCGCACGTCTGAAGGAGGACATGGTGCAGAAGAATTCTCAGATCGAGAAGCTGTCGAAGAAGCGGAAGACGGAAGAGGACCTCAGGGAAGAAGTCGAGTCGTTACAGGAGAACCTCCTGGTAATCGGCCAGGATCACGTCGAAGCCAAGGAGAAGATCAAGGCGCTCGAGAAGGAAAAGGGCGAGCTTCTATCGCGGATCTCGGAGCTTGAGAAGGAGGCGGAAGGCGCCGAGGCTAACACCAAGGCTCAGACGGAGCTGGAGGAGCTCCAGGAGGAGTACGAAGATCTCAAGGGTAAGACGTCTACGCTGCAGACCGACCTCGCGGCGACGCAGCAGCTCGCGCAGAGCAGGTACAGGGACCTCGCCGACCTGCGAGAGATCCTCCAGAAGGCACAGCCGGAGCTCAAGAGCCTGCGGCAGGAGGCCGGCACGCTCAAGGCCACCAAGGATGAGCTCGCGAAGAAGAGCAGCGAGGTCCGCGCGCTAGAGATGAAGGAGAAGGAAGCCAAGGCGGAGGTCACCCGCGCCCAGCGCCTCGCGTCCGACCGGGAGGCGGAGATCAAGTCGCTCCGCGAGAAGGTCACGACAGAGACGGGTAACAGACTGAAGATGGAGGAGGCCCAACGCGTCGCGGGCCGGGACCTCCGCAGGGCGGAGGCTGAGAAGATTGAGATCAGCGCGAGGGAGGAGAAGGCCACGCGGGAACTACAGCAACTCCGCGAGGAGGCCGGTAAGCTGAGGCCGAAGGTGCAGGAGCTCGAGGACCAGATGGAGAGGCTGCAGGGCGGGCGGCTCGCGATGCAGGAAGAGGTGGACCTCAAGACACAGCAGTATGCCAGCGCGCAGGGGCTCCTGGACAGCATGAGGGATCAAACGACGGAGCTGACGGTGCAGCTGCGCGAGGCGCGGGGTCAGGCGGAGGGCCTGGAGGAGGAGCTGGCGGACGTGCAGCGGATGCTGGGGGAGCGGACGCGCGAGGGGGAGACGATGAGGAGGTTGCTCGCCGACGCGGACGAGAGGTCTGACGGGAAGCTGAGGGAGATGCGGGAGCAGATGGAGGCGGCGGTCGAGGAGAGGGATAGGATCGAGGAGGAGTCGAGTACCCTTGCGCGCCGGAAGACACGCGAGACGGAGGAGGCGAAACAGAGGGTCAAGGATCTCGAGCGCGAGATCCGCTCGCTAAAGGACGAGAAGGAGGAGCTTGAGCGGCAGGAGGAGGAGTGGAAGAGGCGGCGGGACGAGCTGGAGACGGTAGAGCAGCGCGCGGAGACCGAGATATCTGAGGCGCGCGCCGCCGTATCAGATATGCGCGTCGCGCTCGACGAGTCGGAGGCAAAGTTTACCGAGGCAGAGAGGCAGGGCGGGGATATTAAGAAGGCGCTGGAGGATATGAGGCAGCGGTACGAGCGGGCGGTGAGGGACCTGAAGGCCGCGCAGGGGAGGCTGGGCTCCGGGCCGCGGGGGTCGATGGACTCGGCGAGGTCGGCCGCGTCGGGTGCGCAGAATGGTGGGGATATGATGTACCTGCGGACGGTCCTGCTGCAGTTCCTGGAGCAGAAGGATAATAGGCTGAGGGAGCAGCTGGTTCCCGTGCTGGGGAAGCTGCTCAAGTTTGAGCCGTGAGTTTTGGGACTTCCCTGTTTTTCGGAAAGTGCATATTTGCTAACTTTTGTAGGGCTGATGAGAAGAAGTGGCTAGCTGTGGTGCAAAGGATGGGATAGGGGGAGTCTTTAGGAATCGGCGGCGGTTGTTATATTAGTGTACGATGTTCTGGGGCGGTTTGAGCATTGGTGTAATGTTATTCGGATGGGTAGGGCCGCCTGGGAGTCGCGCCCTTTACATGCGGTTGGTGTACTCTAGCTAGTAGCTAGTATACCACGAACTCCATTGCAGGTTTATTTCCCACCCCATTACCCCGAGTGGGCATGCGAGGTGGGCCACTCTTGTTGTCCTTTGGGGTGCTCCATATCGCTCCGTCCATCGCTCTTTACCTTGTGGGCAAATCGGCTTGGGCAGACATCGTGAAAATACAGGATACGCGACAACTGATGTCTGTCTTCACACACTCGCCGTTCTCGACGACACCCGCTTGGTAATCGACTGGACTTTGTCCTCCTCACGCCGCTTATGTCCCCGAACACCACCTTGGGCTCTTCCGTACCTATGTCTAGATCCCTTTAGACCCCCAGACAATTGTTGGAGAATACTCGACTTTTACATGTACACCTGGCGCAGATTAGTCGCGCCAGTAATTTGAACCCGACAACTCCAGGTCTCTGCGCGATGAACGTCCTCGGCGCCGTTCATTCGCTGTATCCCAATCAAATGTTGAACCAAGTTACGTATACAATGCTCGCGCAGGTGAAGCCCCTTGTCCCCAAGATGACATCACCAGACATCGCCCGACACCCTCATCGGGAAGTCTTCCCCTCGCTTGTTTACCTCCCTGCCGTCCTCCCTCGAGCCCCCAACAAATCTCCCGCGGAGAAGATAATAGCATCATAGCATCTTCCTCAATCCCAGCACATTCGAAAAATACTCAAACCATAAACCCAGAAAAGGAAATCTCAGTCAAAGAAAGCGAAGTCAAAGTTCTTCCATCGGCGCCATGTCCCACCCCTTATCCCCACGCCCCCTCCCCACTTCCCGACCCGGCCCCTTCCTTCCCCCGCGAGCCCGCCCCACTAATGCACGCCGATAAGCTTCCCGTCCCCGAACAACACCCCGGAACCCGGGGGGCCCGTGCGCTTCCCGGCGTCGATCCCCGTCAAAACCGCCGATCCGGTAGCTCAAGGGCCGACAGCAAAGACGGGGGTGTCCGTGGTGAGGGGAAGGGACGTTGGGTCACTATGCTATGGTTTCCGTAGCCAGTGGAAGGGACGTTGGGTCACTGGGCTATAGCGGTCGTGATAATGTCGTTGTGCTGCGGCCAGGGGACGAAGCACGGCAGAGGTACCTTGCTTGGTTGGCGTTCGATATAATCGAAACGCGAGCGCGCCATAACATCCGACATTCACGGCATTAGCATCTCGCAGTATCAATAACACCGCAGTCACAGCTATACAATCACATCTCACGGTCACACAGCAAGTAATATTTCCGAAGGGGAAAATCCAATCTGAAATTCCAGTAGAACTAGTACAGCGTCTAGCGCTGTCACCGCCGCTAGTGTAAGACATGAACCCGTCAAGGGTAGAGCCGAGAAGGAAAAGGTGAGAAACAAGAAACTGTGCTCCTATGACCTGCGAAACGCCGCTATGAATGCTCGGGTATGCCATGTCCATCCAGTCTTCGAGCCCCCAGTGCACCTCGGATGCAGAAAGAAAAGCAGACCTCTTTGACAGCGTCTCCAAGCAAAGATGAGAACGATCCTCTCGGGACCGTAAGTCAAGAACTCCAACATCCTAACAGAAAACAGATAGATCCTTGTTGTGATGCATAAATACTGGTAATATCAAAGGAATACCGCTCCGCTGCGGTGTGGAGTGGTTGTTGTTTCCACGACGGAAACTTCCCAAACTACTCCGGGTATCATCGCGGTGTATGAAAGCAAATGCAGAAAATTAAGGGTGCTCCATGTTCGTGATATGCAGATGTCGATGCGTGCCGCGTAACCAAAATGAGGACATGAGAAACTCCCGGTGAGCCGAAAGGGAAAACAAATGAAAGAGAAGTAAAATGAGTGGAATGTGGCAGTAATCGCCGGTTCCCCGGTAAAAGATGAGGCCCATCGCCCTGCTGACGACCCGATTACATGTAGGGCTTGACCCAGCGCTCATCGAGCCAGCCAACCCTGTCGTATACGGTCCAGAGCCTGGACGCCTTGTTGACATCGATCCTGCAGGCCTGCTGAGCGTCCGTCTTGCGGAACGGCTTCTTGATCCGCGCGCATTCGAGTCGGCGGATGAAGAACCGCCTCTTGGCTGCCAGGTAAAGCGCGCCGTCCAGCTTGAGGGTCTCGGCGAGGGGGATTTCCCTAGGGTGAAGTAGATGCCGATAGGGGTCGTCGGTAAGATCAGAAGGAGGCCCCTTCCACTCGACCTTGTAATAGCTTGGCTTGTCTGGCAGTGTGTTCAGGGGCGGAGAATAATCAGGGAACGAGCTGAAATGCCTATCCTTCCCGTCGGCCGATGGCGAGGCATCAGGCGTCGACCTTGGCGATGACGCTGGCTTGGGATGTGACTCGTTGCTTGGTCGTCTAAGCTTGGGCTCGACGCTCGCTGGTTTCGTAACTCGGCTGGGACGGTGAGGCTTCAAGGCCTTGCCGCTCACTCGGATCTCGTCGTTTACCGGGGGCGATGCCCGGGGCTGGATAGGCGCGGGGTGCTTGTCCAGTCTTACGGCTAGCGAAGCCCGGAGCTCCTGCTTCTCGCGCTGTCGCCTATTCGCCCTCGCTTGATTGTCGGCTTTGAGTAGCTCCCGCTGCTGCCGGCACCAACGTCTTTGGTTTGCGTTGTAGCACTCCCCGAGCTTCGAAACGAGACACACAGCCGCGGCCAACTCGTAGTCCTCCTTGGCTGGTAGGACTTCGAAGAGATACCTGGGGCTATCCCGCATATGCTTCTCCACTGCCTCCTCCACGTGCATGTCCACATCCTCGTGAAGTCGGTCCTGCTTTGCCTGTGTGAAGAGAGGCGGGGCGGTCGACGCCGAGAACGCTTGCGACGAAGGGTACAAGATCGGGTCCCTCGTGGTCACCGCAGTGGTGCTGGGATAATTGAAAGTGGCGATTCCGGGGGACTCGGGCGGGGAGATCATCGGCTTGGTCTTCCCCTTTCCCTTCCCTTCGGTCTGGGGAGTCGTCGTCGAGGCGGAGGCGGTATCGTCGCTGTGAGTGAAGTTGTCATGAGGCTTCAGCTCGGGTGGCGACATCAGGTTGCTGATGGCCACCCTCGTCTTACTCGGGCTTTGATCCATTGCCGGCGCTGGTGGCGAAGACGACGGAGATAGAGAAGATGCTGCGGCAGTTGTGCACGAATTAAGATTCGCGAGTTGCCCTGGCGGTAGTTGACAGTCGGCTGTTGGCGAGACGGTAGAGCAGCAAGAAGGCTTATGGTTGGGGGAGGAGGCGATATTTATAACGGGGAATTGATCGTGGTACATGGATCCAAGGGTCGAAGGTAGAATTAGTGAGGTAGGGTTCCGAAACTGGAAAAGCCAATTGCGTCGAAGAGTAAGTTTTGGCCGGAATTGACGGATTGACCCAACCCAACATATATACTTCGATTATGCGGCGCAGGTGTGAGTGCCTGACGGTGTTGACGTGGTTGGCGTCGGGGCGGGAGTGTCGTCTGGGTGGGGCCGAGAGGCCGCAGTCCTCCGTGGCGAATCGCACGCAGGAAGCAAGGACCAGTGCGTTGCAGTGCGCTTTCACGACGGAACTGTTTTCAATTCCGAAAGTATCGACAAGACGGGCAGACCCTTGTCGGGTTTAAAGTTGGCAGCCGCAGCGTGCGTGGGCGACCGGTGACGTTAGGTTTGCAACTGTCAGGGCCAGTGACGCCGGGGGCGTGCGATTCCGGACTGGGTTCGCGGGGCCGAAGAGCAAATCCAACCCAAGGTTCCAGGGCGAGAGAAGCAGGAATACTGTCGCTCGAATAGTCCAGTGTCGGGTTTCGAAAGGATGGAATGTGCGAACAGATGCCCGGGACGTCGAAAGGATATAGAATGCAAAGGAACGATTGAATTGCTGCTGGGTGGCAAAGTGGCTTGGGCAGCGCGGGAGGGGCGATTGATATTGGACCGCGCTCCCTTTGTAATCTGATGCGTTTCCTGCGACCCTCTCGTCTCCCCTCTTTCTCGGGGATGTCGTTTCGCCCGGACCGGAGACAAGAGACGGGGCCGATTGATGGAACTCGACAGAAGCTGATCGGAAGCGGCCGAGGTTGGCGAGCGAATGGGTCGGGGAAGGGTCGAGTGGGAAGAGAGGGAAGGGGCGATGCTAATCGCGGGCGCGGGAGGGGTGTGGTGAATAATAGCGTTTAAGAAGGGTGGGTGCCTGGAGCCGGCGTGACGAGGACAAGGGAGTATTACCACCGAGCCTGCCACGAATCAGTTAGGCGGCGGTATTGCGCCTGTCAGCGCCGTGCCAGCAGTAAAAATAGCAAGGTATCTCTCTCCGTCTGGCCAGGCGACCGGATGACAATCGCGCCTCTCACCCAGTGGGCAGTATTCGCATATACGGGGGGTGAATCGAGAGATACCTTGGGGTCCGATGGCTTGAACGCATGAGACATGCAGTGGGTCCCGAACGCCAGTACATCGAAGCAGAGGATAGACAGGAGACAAAGGGAATGGAGATGGACGAGTTGGCCAGCGATGGGCACATTCGCCCGCCGGGCATGGGGCGTTTGGAGGCCATCGTCTGAAAGCGGCTGTTCAGGCTGCCTCGTCCCAGCCCTCGTCCAAGCATGTACTTACTCCGTCCCGCAAGTACCGCGGTCATCGGCGCAAAAGCACTCTCCGGCGAGACACCAACTGTGTTGACAAATCCCGGGGGGCGTTCGCCCAAGAGAGAAGCGACGCTGATTCGCAGCAGGCGTCAGGTTGGGCAGGACACAGTGAGGTTGAAGAACGGCCCCAGACCGCCTGAATTCCACACGCGGCGCTCCACACCCTGGCCTGCGATACGCCCACCCCTATGCCGGGGTCCAACCACATTACCAAGCACGCGGTCCCTTGTCACCGGAACTAAACACACGCCACTGCCATTGGGTCTCACGCCACCCGAGCGGGGTACCTCCATTACTGGCAAGGTACATCTGCCAAAGTACCCGGGGCTGCCTCGCTCTGTCGCACTTGACTCCCGCGCGGTCGTCACGGGTCTTCATCCACCCACCCCTCCCTCGTCTGGTTCCCAGATATCGACCAGTCATAATGGGTATAACTTGAAACTTAGCTCTCGCATCAGGCCCGGATGTTCATTGCGCCTTCCTTGACGTTCGCCGGAATCGAGGCTTGGAGCCCGCTCAGAAGAGGAGAAGGGTCATTTGGTAGGTGCGGATGAGTCGGTCATGTTACGTCCTGTTTCGCGTCTTCGATCATCTGTCACTGACAAGGCGGGCGAGAGGCCGGAGTGGTGTGCAGAGCCCTCTTCCAGGTGCTCTTCTGGCGCATATGTAGTAATCAATCCACGCCTAAGAAGAGGCAGGCAACTTGACATTCAGTCATTGGAACCACTGCCTCCCACTGTCTGTGTCAGTCGCAAAGTGCTTGAACACTCGTTTCCATCAGTACCAATGCTGTCCCGATAAAGACAGATACATGATTGGGTATGGGCTCCCAGACGAGAATCCCCCGTGACCTATCCGCTGTGAAGGGGGCCTGGGGTACCCTCCATCACAAGCCGCCACCTCCAGGCTCTTTCCGGCTTACGAGTATCGCAGAGAAATGGCACAACGACACGGGCGGAACAGGCACTTTCCAGAGCAATTGTCCGCCTCGGCGGACCAATTGGATCCCAATTCCCCGATGGAAGCCGGACAGCTGTACCAGTACAGTAGGTAATGGATTTTGTACGCGAGAGCGATCACAGGGAACGGAAGATCGAGGTTCGCCTGAACGAGGCAGACAGCTCTCTCTCCCTCTCTCTCGCTTACCTGCGGACAAGATTACACGTCGCCTCTGCATCTGACCAAACAAAGGGGTGAGACGCGCGCTGCGTGGTCAGCTCAGCTTCCACCTGGCACGCTGCGCTTTCCGATCCTCGAGCAGGCTGGGCGCCCCCATGCCGTTCATCCTCCACTGACTCTTCCGGCGGACAACCCCAAGCGCATTTTCCGTTCCAGGCGGGGACCAGGGCGTCCATTTAGAGGAATAGTGAGGCGGCGCTGCCTTTCTGGTCCGCCGTACAAGTCGTTTTGAGTTGAATCTCGCACATATGTGTCATGCAGGCCCCGGTCAAAAGACTCCATCCTAGGACTATTCCGGGAAGAACTGGCGAAGGCGAGCGCTTTCCAAGTCTGCTGGTTGCGACGGAGGCAGCCTACCCACGAGTGGGTGATGGGTCACATTTTCCACTTCTACTTTCCTTCTAGATATACATGTGAGGATCTCTTGAAATGTACACGTTGCCCGTCAGCAAAGGTTACAGTAGGGGCCAAGAATGACATGCAATGAGAGGAAGAAACCGCCCCGAAGAAGCGTGCAAGTGGGAGTGAGTTGATGCGTTCGGCTCCACCCCGTCGCTGCCTGATACCCCACTGAGCGTAATACCTAAACCCAACATTCTGGGTGGTCTGGGCGGGGTGCTTGGGGCCAGGTCAGTGCGCCTCGCGCCAGCAGCTTAGCGCCGTAATAGCGGATGGGACTGCAAGTAGGGGGGGTGAAGTTCCCTATCGATCTCACTTTCTGCCTATCAATCTTCCGTGCCGCCTCTCCTCCTCCTTCCTACTTGTGGAGCCCATTATTCCACGTACAAAGAGCTGAATTCTTGACGCGGCACATCTCTACACATGCTATGACTCCGCGGCAGGCAGACTGGTGCCCGAGTCGCAAGGAACCCCAATCCCGCCTGATCGCGCGGCACGACTTGCAAGTCGGCGCACCTCTTGCGACCGGAGAACAGAATCACACAACCGCAGAGGAGATGGGGCCAATTCCAGCATGTGAATGGCAGGATGCGGCCTGGGCACGGCCCATACAGGTGGCGCGAGGCCCGCCTCGGTGCTTCTCTCGCAGGCATTCCCGCATCCCCACATCCATTGGCAACTCTTAGCTGGCTGGCTGGCTGCTGCTGCCTTCCAGAGAATGGGCCTGCAGGATCTGAAATTCCTGTCCGGCTCCCGGTCGCAGAGGGGCCCGCGTCGGATGTCTCCGCGGAACACGGTTTTATATAGCTGCCTGGAATCTGACGCTGGCACTGGCGTGTTGGGGGCTGAGGGAAGGGGCTGAATCCCGGAGGATGGACGATTCCTCCCTTCGATGGACGGAAGGCCTGGTGCGGATCCGGATATGCATGCACTCTAAAAATCGACCAGCATTCCTCTACTGTACCCCTGCCTCGGTGGCATTCCACGCCCTGGACGACCCAGCATGCGACTCCACCCCTTGCAGAGCATGGGTTCCGGGGCAATTGGCCAATCGATGAGACGATTTTTCGGACAGGGTTGATATGTTTTGTGTGCCATTCCAGTGACAAGTGCGTCTCCGGATGCGTTTCGAGTTGTCTCTAGACTGTTGATTCGGCGACGGGCGCGCTGGGATGGCATGGGCCACGGTACAGCGCGGCGCGGTGGATGTCCTGCCATACGCTGGCACGACAGGATTTACAGGTACAGAGTAACAACGCGCGCGAGGTGACGTGTATCACTCGTTGTGGAGGAGATGATCCGGGCACCAGTGAGAGGCGAGTTCGGGGAAGAGATGTCGTATTTGCACGAGTGCCTCGACTCTGCCAAAACCGATGGATCTCCGGGGGGAAATGTCGACTGAACGATAGACTCAGGGTCCAGGTTGTCCCTGGATTTCTCTCCCGTCGCCTTCGCGGCGCTGCTAAACACCGCGGCATTGACCCCGCTGCCAGGCCCCGGGCGGTACAAGCCCGACAGAGCGAAAAAGTACCGCCTAGTATTATTGCCCCGCCCAGCCCGCTGTTACCTTCCGCAAGAAACACCCGGAATCCCTGCACCGTCGCGGGCAAGTCACTCCGTACCCCTCCCGACAAGTCCCCTTAGCGCCTCGCATCCGTTGCGTCATCGCTCCAGATTGCGCCCCTCGTCCTGTCGTCCGCAGACGAGTGGCCACAGCGCGCGGAGATGTGTGACTCATTCCCTGTGATGCCCCCTCTTTTTCGAGTCATCCGGCGCGGTCTTTCGCATCTCCACTAATTGGACAGTCCTTGACTCGATTGTTGGCGCTGGGGTGGGCAATGTGGAAGAGGGAGAGGGGAAGGGGGTATCAATTGGAGGGGTCACTTGACATGTGAGTGTGGAGGGGTCTCCGGCGCAACTTGGCGGTGCGGAGGAACTCCCGCTCTATCGATAAGCGATAAGCCTAAACGCACGCCCTGCATCCACCCTTCGGAAAGATACATGGGTGAGGGGAAGGGGGGGCCCACGTGCGGAAGAGGTCTATCGGAAGGGTGTTCGGGAGATTGGTGTGGCAGGTTCGACGGGAGTTTGCGATTCCGATGTGCTGGTGTGCTCGCATTCCCGTGCTGCATCGCTGTTCTGCATGGTTGTCTGCATTTCCGGGGACGATGCGATCGAGGTCTCCCCCTTGCACATGGCGCCGGGAGTCGTAGTCGCGGCGAATCGCGAGGGGTTCTCTATCGACTTTACCACTCTGCCTTTTTCCCGCTTTTCTACACACAATATGAGCCGAGAATTCTTTCGAAACTACCGATACAAGCAATTCCACATCCACCGCAACCCCGCCCATATCCGTCGCCTCCACGGACTTATCCCGGGATGTAAGTACCTCCACGGATATTAGGAGCGGGGATAAGCACCGCCGCGAATGCCGCGGATGCTATACTTGGAGAGCGAAGAATGGGAAACAAGCCTGGTTTTCAGACTCCTCCCCGCCATCCCC
>JAGFNX010000237.1:0-42796 GCA_017657125.1 Scopulariopsis brevicaulis
GGGGGGGGATGTTCGTTCGGCTTGTGTATATACTTTTTATTCTTTGGTATAATATCATCATGATGAAGGCGGAATTGGACCGCGTTGTTTCTCTGTCTCGTTGGTTTACTTTCATTTTGCATGATTGATCTAGGCGGCGCGGATGTCGCGTTAATACGGGGTGGAGGTTTGGCATTGAGATTCGGAGTATCGTGTCTCCTTCAGTCCATGCGGATAAGATGGTGTTCAGGGTAGGTGTAAGTGCTTCACGTCCCTCATCCCCTCGCATACACACTGCTCCCTAATCAAGTCCGCTCTCCCACGGGCGACGGCCTGTTCTCGGCCATTCCCCCCTCCCGTTTATGGAAGTTATATCTCAGGGATATTCGGTCAAATCCAGCGAGGTCACCGCCACAATCTCCGGGAAACCAGATTCGCGACCGGGTGTCCAGCGCTTCTACGAGCCATGCCAATCGGTACATGTATTACATCACGTATTAGAAGCTTCGGTCTGTGTCTCTTGACATACGTGTGGGGTGTTTGTGTGGTGAGTTTGGGAAGGAGCGAGTGGGCGACCTAGCGACGGCAAGTGCTCTGCTGCCGCCTGGTGCAAGCACGTGAACGACCGTACCTTCCATGTAAAATCCCCAGGTTCTTCTTTTCCGTTACAACTTGTCTCCTTGATCTGTTTTGTTTTAACGGACTCTTCCATCTCTTCGCAGGTCCGCCACGGAGCCGTGGGGGGCCACTGACTTTTGTCCGCGAGGTCGATGTTCAGCTGTGGTCGCGCAGCGTCATATCTGTAGTGGTAAGTTGTTCTTACAGCCTTGTGTTACATGCGGTCTAATTCCAGCTTGGCGAATGCTGTTTTGTGCAAGTAGCTAAAGCTTTATTTCTCCTTGAATCAATGAGAAAGGAAGGCTAAGCGTATGGCGACGAGACCCTTCCGTTGGCAGAGAGCATCGACTAGCGTAAGGGTATCGACATTCGCTTTCATCGAGTGTGGGAAAAGCGAGTCTCCGAGAAGCCGCCAGCCTGGAATTCCCGGACAACCCACCTCTTGGAACCGAAGCTGGGTCTCGAACTCGGTGGCTTTAGATGGAATACTTCCAAGGTAACTTCGTCAGGGTATCACTAAAAGGTGTGCTTGCTGACAGTTAGCCCAGGTCAAGTTGAAGCACCCCGCGGGCGATTACGTTCAGTCATGAGAACGCGGGAAGTTGGAGAGCTTGACGAGGACTCACAACAGACTGGTCAAGGACACGACCTCGCCAACGTCCCTCTTACTCTACACTGAAGCAGTTCAGGTGTAAGAGCAGGCGACCTCTCCTCGTGACGCCGGTCATCTATTCCGTCAGCATCTTTCGAAAGAGCTCGTAGATTCCTGTGTCAGAGTGAGCCAGGCGCTAGCATCAAGAGAGCAATAAGGTCAAGCGCCCCAAATGCCGTGGGGCTTCGACATTGTCACGAGGAACCCTTTTGCCGCCGGTAATCTGACTCTCCGTTCCAAGGACGACGTTCTTCCCAGCTGCTCAGCCCTCTCCCCATTCGGACAAAATAAGATTAAGCCAAAAAGATGGCGGTTTTTTCTTGTGGCATAAGACGAACTCCCGTCTCGAGTCTGAGTGGACTCGAGATTCTTCACATTGGGACGGCGGATGTGGGCTCGGTCCTTGCTCTCGTGCAATGATACCTCAGGGGCTGTGCGTTATACGACACATGCAGGAGTCAGTTCTTTGGTCTTAAACCATGGTTCTCCGCGTCGAGCTCGAGTTGCGGACCTTGGCCCATCACCCGAAGTGCGCCCACGACGTCTTCATCAGACGAGTCTCAGTAAGCAGTATTGGTTGGCCCCAAAGACAATGATCTTACTTTGGCTTCGAGCGTCATTGAATCGAAACGAGGCCGAGCCGTCCAAGAGAGGAGTGCGATGACATTGCAATGCCTTGTCGGCGGCCCTCCTCTTCATATTGACGGGGCATTGTTCGTTGACGCCACGAGAACGCTCCCAGACACAAGTCCATGGTGGTGGTCTCCTTGGGAAATCGCCGATAGTGCTGTGCGGGGGACCGCGGGAAGATACAGGTGTAATGGGCGAGGGCGCCGTCGGAGAGATCAGATGAAGGTACTGCGGGAAAGTTGCCGTCAAGGTCACTGGTATCGAAACGCAAGATGGTCACTACTCCAGTGGTCGTGGCCTCTTCCGGGGCAGGACTGCTCGTATCGGACGCTCTTGGCACGGGCATGCGGCCCTTCCGCAACGATTGGGAGAGAGCGGAGCAGGAGATTGATCGAGGGTCGCACCAGAAGACGCAAATCCGGTCAAGAGGATCCAATGGCGTCGGCCTTTCCCATATTTCCCCCCATTCGGTGTTCTCACTCATGGGGTCCCATTAAAGCCGTCGTCTTATTGAACCGCCCAGTGTTCTCGCCTGGGACTGTCCCTGTTTTGGCTTCTGGAGCTTTCTTGCCGGGAGGCGCCGGGAAACACAAACTATTCAACCCCAAACATGCAGAGGCACTCGGCGATCTCAGGCCCCCGAAATAACCACCCTCTTCACTTCCAGACAGCCTTGGAGTTTTCTGATTCGCAGCTCAGTATGCCGACAAACCAGTCCTTGAGTGCCCGCAAACTCCCCGGTACCCCGGTCTCCCGAATGTGGCCAACCTCGTATTGGGCGAGAATGACGTCGGAAGAACCAAGATATCGGGTGTGACTTGGATGAAGACTTCCCAATACAGCGATGTCAAACACCGTGGTACCAGTTGCCCACTTCGTGCTCGTACCAGGCACGAGGGATCCCGTCTGGACTTTTGAGCGAGGCGTCTAGGGCTGCGCATCGACCAGCAACGTTTCAGCATGGGCTAACCGCGAGCGGGTGCGAGAGCCGAAATGAAATGGGGGACACGGGGAAGTTCCCCTCGTTCTTGCCAATATGCCTCTCCGGCCTCTGCCGCCGCCGAGTACCGACGCCATTCACTCACAGCACAGCGCATTAGAACTGCACTTCGAGACTCCCAGCCCTCACCGCCAGACGAAAGGATCAACGCCTTCCCGGCTTACCATTGCTTTTTTCATGCAATTGAACTTTTGTGTTATCCACTTGGTCTCAGGCAGTCATCCCGTGTTTTCTTTGAAGTGGGCAGGGCAGGCGGCGGGATAAGGGGCCGTATTCGCAATGGTCTATACGGCGTGGGTTAGTACGAGTGTTGGTGTTGATATTTCGGCAGTATCGGCACACTGATTCACATGCTGTGCTTTGTTGCGCTGCAGTGTTGGATATGACCCGACAGTTTCTCCTGGAGTCGTTCCGCGTTGGGGTGAGTCTTGGGTCGGTTCCAACTGGATGGTGGGAGGGACGGTGACGTTAAACGGGATCAATTCCGCTACCGAAGCCTTGTTGATATTAGCTTCCCCGATGGTACCCCCGAGACTACCATTCAGACCTCTCCTGCTTGTTGCTTTTTCGGATGTTCGCGGTTGGTACGGCAAGCGCATCAGATCCCTGTGAGCACGGTCTTGGCTGCGCTACCGGGGACCTGGTTCCAGCTCGGTAGAAGACGATTACTGCATCGGACACTCTGGCGCTATCGACGCGGCGGAGAGGAAGTAATGGCTCGTTCTTCGCGAAGCCTCACTGAATCCTCTGTCACCGGGCTGCCAAATCATATTCCTTCCCGAGCACACATCAATTCCGACGAGCTATGGTGGAAGATGTTCTCAGTCATTGCAATCGGACGACAGATGCGAAAAGGGTCCATGGCTGAAGCCTCCCACCACGCATTTCCGGATTGAGCCTCCACCACCTCGGTCTACCTGCAGGTGCTTGGGCCAATACAATGACTGGTAATACGCCCTGGGTCATATAAGCCCCGTGCTATTGGATACAGTCCCGCTCCCCTCTCGAGATGCCAACCCGGGTCCGGGGCCGGGGACTGTGTCATTTCAGTGCGAGACGGGATTCAAAAGGATGTCTTAACCGGGCTTCGAAGAGGATTTGAGGCCAAGAGTGCTGCTGTTTCCTGCAAGACTTGAACGACTTATGCATAAGGTTGAAAAGCCGAGCAACTCAGTGACATATGGATGATGGCTTGGGCACCTACTAGAATCATATTTATTTCAGGGACACGGCAGACGGGCTCTGCGGCTGACTCTAGAATAGTAACTGCGGCAAGCCAAGCTCTGATCTCGCGCTTACTTCTGCCAGCTATGTGGAGATTGCCTGCCTCGCTGTTAGACACAGGACACAGGCGAGCTCACTCGAGAAGACACTGGACGATCCACAGAACCGGGGAGGCTCCTGTGCGACACCGGGTGTGTTGCAGGAGACTTGCACTAGGAGTGGCTTCCTCGTGTCCGTATAGACTTCTTTTGACCCAATCGTGTCCCCTCATGCAGGTGGACCCCTGAGGATGTCAGTGTTAGTTCGGTCTGTCCAAATCCTTCCGCGCTAGAGGCTTTCTGGGGAACCCCTGCAACTCCGCACTTGAAGGCAGCAGACTCGAGTAGCCCATCCAACAATGCATTAGCTCCCGGCCATCAGATGCGTCGGGGTACAGCATGACCTAGCCCGGCGTTCTCTGTGTAACCCCGCAACTCAGCTCCTATCAAGAAGACCAGAGGTCATCTTGAGCAAGAGTTTTCACGGTCTATGCTCGGGTTATTATGTTCTTGACCTTGGATACGAACGAACATTCACACACATCCTCGAGTGGGCGTCTGGTACTACTGAGGCATCCTGCCTCCAGCGTGGATGGAGCCTCTCGTCAGCACATCCCGCTTCCGTCACTTCCGATCTCATATTATCATATCAATAGTCCGGATCACTTCTCCGCGGCCAGAGGCGTACCAAATGGAAGGCCTATATTGGTCTCCACCGACAAGGATTATTGCCGGAAGACATGACGCACCTCCCTTCTCGTTCACGCTTCAAGTTAAGCTTTCTGTGAACTAGTTACTGGGCGGGCCCTTGCTTTTTCCATCGTATTTTCCTAGCTGTTCCTCCCTTTTTACAGAGTACGGCAGGGTTCCACTCTCGCCAGCAAGGCTGACCTCGCTCGACACAAGCGGCATCTCTTGCCGCTACAGGATGAAGTTTCCACTCCCTGCCCATCGAATGTGTCAAGTCTTGCTTTTTTTTATGAGCGTTGAGCTAATACGGTCTTGGAAAGCTTGCTTGGAGATAAGACACCTCGTGCCGCCCATGGCACACTTGCATACATACACATGAGCGGCCAAGGCTAACCCCATTCCAGCCCAACGCCACAATGGACAAGTGCGGTTCCCCTCGACGCATCATCGCCTCTGGCTTCTCACCAGATTCCAAGCCCACACCAGCCCAACGCCCACGGATAACCGGGACGTATGTCTAAAGGCTTGGTGAGGGCTGTAATTGACGCCAGACCCCCTAAGACCTCGCGAAATGATGTATCAGTCCAAATTCCGGGGTCTTCCCCTCCCGCGGAGAACCCTCAATATCGGAACGGGAAAGTGCTCAGATAACAACAATCCCCTGATCCCTGATCCCAGCATGTAGTCATCGCCCACCATGGCTCCTCCCATTCCCGCTTCCTTCTGAATCCGCCCCCGCGCGCCTCCATCTCATATCCCTGCCGGCGGAAGCGCCCGACTCCTCGTTTTCGCTCCCGGCCGGCGCGCTTCGGGAGACAGGAGCTGAGGGTGGGTCACTCCCCTTTCCGTGCGGCGCGTGGGACCGGTGCTGCTGATGTCCGAAAGAGGATGCCCAGCTTGACCAACACTCGGGATGTGGTTCGAGGATCTAGCTAGCGAGGCGGACGTGAGGGAAGGCACCCTTGCCCTGGAAACGCGGACCTCGTCCGCTTTGTGATCCACTTGCATCTACAGCTTCCTTCGTATTGCGGCACTCGTATAAAGTATGTGATGCACTCTCTCCTCGATTAGTCGAGTCTTAGACCGGCAGGAATCGTAATATTCTGAAGGCTCAAGCCGGCTGTCGTCGTCCTTTGGCTTCTTATGTCTTATACTGACTTTCGTTCCGGGCCCGTCTCATGTCAGGCTAAGACCCTTGTTTCTTCGGAGTTTTCAACACATCCCCATTTTCCAGCTCCCTTCCCAAGCACTCGCAAGATATATAAATGCCCCTTCTCGCACTCCAACCGAAGAATCCGTATACCTAGAAAACTATCTTAGCAGACGCAATTACATCATGTTTAAATCCTCCCTCGCGGCCTTCTTCGTGGGGTCCTTGGCCGCCGTCGCCTCGGCGGCGGTGGTCGAGTACGACTGGGACATCACCTGGGTCAACGCCGCCCCGGACGGATTTTCGCGCCCCGTCATCGGCGTGAACAACGAGTGGCCCTGCCCTGAGATCCGCGCCACCAAGGGAGACACTATCAGGCTGAAGATGAACAACATGCTTGGGAACCAGACGACTAGTATCCACTTCCACGGTATCAACCAGATCAGCACCAACTGGATGGACGGGCCGAGCCTCGTCACGCAGTGCCCGGTGCCGCCCGGCGATACCATCATCTATGAGTTCTTGGTGAGCCAACGTCCTAAGACCTAGCTGGGGCTCTGGGGCTTTGGGAAATGAAGTGACTGCTAACCTTGAGACGCGTTAACAGGCTGATGAGGGCGGCACGTATTGGTGTAAGTCACCCCTCTGCACAGGCGCTTGTATTTAATCGCCATGGGTTGAACGCAGTTAACACGGATTTTCAGGGCACTCTCATAACATGGGACAGTATGCCGATGGCCTTCGAGGGCCCATGGTCATCGATGATCCGGACGACCCATATGACTGCGATTACGACGAGGAATACATCTTGACCATTTCCGACTGGTATGCCCCTTCTTGACACCGTAGCCACAGCCGGATTCTCACCCCCCACCCAGGTACCATGATCAGGCCATCGACCTCGGAAAGGCGTTCCTTAACCCAAACAACACCAATGGCATCCCCCCTATCCCGGTGAATATCCTCCTCAACGACGGCCAGGGCGCCGACTACACCTTCAAGGCAGGCAAGAGATACCGCTTCCGCATCATCAACATCAGCGCCTTGGCCTCGGCCATGATCGAGTTCGACTCCCACGACATGAACGTCATCATGAACGACGCCGCCTACGTCGAGAAGGAGTCCGCGGACCAGCTGCGCGTCGCGCCAGCGCAGCGCTACGACGTTATCGTCGAGGCTAAGGATCGGGATTACCACAACTTCCCTTTCCTTGTCTCTTTGGACCTGAATAGGGATTTCACGGCACCCGGGGCCTCGTGGGCGCTGAATTCGACTGGGCACCTTGTTATGGATCCCAAGGGAGAGAAGCAGCCGATGGTCGTCGACGTCTGGCAGCCGTCCGATGACTCTCACTTTGAGCCTCAAGATGGCTGCCCGCTCCTGTCGGGTCCGGATAAGACTTTTGTCTTCAGCTTTGAGCCATGCACCGACGCCAACGGGATCGAACGGTGGGTTATTCGTCCCATTTCCTCGTATCGAGGTCGCGCAGAAAGGCCGAGAGTAAGACTGACACGCGCGAGGTAGACAATGCGTCAACGGCTCCCCGTACGTCAACCCCCAGGTCCCCACCCTCTACACGGCCGCAACGGTCGGCGAATTCAACACCAACGAGACCGTCTACGGCCCTGTGCATCCCTTCATCGTCTCAAGCGGCGACGTCGTCCAAATCGTAGTGAACAACCGCAACGGCGGGATCCACCCCTTCCACCTGCACGGCCACCACTTCCAGGTCGTCGACCGCCAGCCGACCGGAGCGGGCGACTGGCCCGGCGACGAGCTCGCCTCGGCGAGTTATAATCCCGAGCCGCCGATGCGCGACACAGTCGCCGTATTCCCGCAGTCCTATGCCGTCCTGCGCTTCGACGCTAATAACCCCGGGGTGTATCTGTTCCACTGCCATATCGAGTGGCATCTGGAGATGGGGCTTACTGCGACTATTATTGAGTCGCCGGATGTTTTGAGGGATATTACCATTCCGAAGGACCATATCGCCGCGTGTCGGAAGGGAGGGATTCCGTTTGAGGGGAATGCGGCGGGGAATGTCGAGGATCCGCTGGATACGACGGGCATGATCTTTGATCCCCCCGCCGAGTTCGTCGGGTAAGTTTTTTCGTTTTATCTTGTTCGCGGCCGAGTGAGGATGAAGTGCTGACTCGTGGTAGCCCCGAGTGGTTTCCTCCCACGCCTCCCAAGTACGAGCATCACTAGCGCGTCAAGCGCACGAGGCTCGGGGGTCTGATTGAGTTACTGTCGGCGAGTAATGGAGTATCCCTGTGTGATTAACAACTGGCGTTTGTTTGTTTCGGCTTTCTTCCTTTCTTGTCTTGGCAAAGGGCCTAGACACGGGTTTCTTTTCACCAGGAAACCCTGTGTCTCGATTCCACCGCACGCCGTCTCTTTGGATCCCCTCACGGCACTAATCCTTAACATATTCTGGCTCTTTTTTGTCTTATTTTTTTTTATTGGGTATCGGGTTGTGAGGGCGCGTTATCGGGGCGTATCTCGGCGGACGGAGGGCGGTATCGGGTGGGCAACACGGCGTTTCTGAAAACTTTCCACAAAACACAAATACCGTTTATCGTTGTAGAATTAGTACGATTCATAACAAATATTTCACCAGGGAATAATTATGGAACACTGTTCTACTGAGAGTTGACCTTTCGTTGTTTCTATATAAGCGTAGAGAGGGTAGAAAGGCCGCGTCGCGCGGCCTCGAGGTGCGCGGCCCCTTGGCGGTAGGATGCATGGGGTGACGCGGCCGACAGTAGGAGGTTGACACACAGGTGGATGGCCTTGTTTTTGACTGTGGAATACGTACGTGGGGCTGTCTGATATCTGACTCGTAGTGTACGGTTTGGGAAGAGATGCGACTGTGCTATCTCATTACCCTTATTTACTCTACGTCTGCGTCTCTTTGCGATGTTTAAGTGTGAGGAGAGCCCAGGTGCATCGGGGATGCTAACTACGACTTCTCACTTAATACTCACCTTCCCAAGGCCACAGGTGGAGTGAAACAGAGCAGACGCCGCTGGGAAAAGGCGACTGGGACATTTCCTTCAATGCCGTGCCGTCGAGCCGTACCACAGGTTTTAAGAAATGTTTGGTAACATGACAAGATGCTGTGGAGAGGGGCACCACCCACACATTGGGGTAAAGACGGACGGACCATTGCCCCCTCGCACCCTGAATATTTTTCGAACCACGCCCCGGCCCCTCCATCTATCGGGAAACCCGAGAGGCAGCCATGTAAGCTGACTCGCGCAGACAACAGAAAGCTCTGGAACGAGCCTCCGGGGACCCGGCACCCCCACCCAACGCCCGTCATCGTCTAGCCCAAGCCATGATATCTAGCCTCGCTTCCCGTGCGACGATGTGACCGCCCCCAAGCCCACGCCACCCCCAAGCCTGATGCTTCATTCTCCGGCGCGTAATTTACGCCATCTCGGCATGGCATTTCCTCTGCCACTGAGACGCCGCTGCGGTGAGCATGACATGGAGCGGAGGGTGCACCATCGGCCTCCACCGGGGATCCAAGGCATGGTGCATTCCGTGGTGCCTGCGCGAGGGAGAATGGACCTTCGACTGCGATGGGAGCTCGTCGCCGGCGGCGGGGAGCAGAGGGATCTCGAGGCGGAATATCCCCGACTGGACGCCGGCGCCAGGGATGGAGGGTGCAGGTCTAGGCGCATGGGGCTCGCATTAGCTCGCCGGTGCTTCCCCGACGTCGCGCCGTAGGGAGGTGACAGGCGGACTGCCTCCTATCAGAATGCTCGCCGAGGGAATATCGGGAAAAATGAGATTCGGGAGTCGTGCTAATTGTTTCCATGGCCGTTGGTTGAAACGCGGTCGACCACCAATACCCTGCCCTTGGGGTTCTCCTGGGAGGTAACATCGCGTGGCCCCGGCATGTGAGCCCCTTGAAGGCTGTGTGTGTCTCGGCATACGCATCGCCTTTAGTTCTCAGAAATCTATCCCGGGACTACCGTGGGTAGCGGATAGGTGAGGCGTGGGTGGCCTTGGCGTTCGTGCTCGTGCCCTGATCGCTATTTCGGGGAAGTACAAGAGGGGGTCTGCTGCTTTCTCCTCTGATACATCGAGGTGAAGGAGCACAGAGCGCGTCCGGCTTGTTATTCTCTGCATGTACGACAGTCTCGAGACTCAGCTCAGCTGAGAGAAATATCCGTCGCGTATGACGATTTCGAAGTGCAGGACTCAGCTCTGGAATAGGTCCTCGGAGGAAAGGGAGCCTGGATGCGCTGGCAAACGTCCGCGTCCAAGGTATATTGGGTAAGCATGTGGGCTGAAAATAGAACGCAGGAGGAACGGTGAGTAAGGCGGAGACGAAGCACAGAAGGACTCAGCTCTCGTATCCACCGGCCCGTCGCACGGCGCTAGCCATGTTCCGCGCGGGGAGAAGGGGGAGGGGGGGGGGAGGGGAGCGGTGTGGTGTCCGCCTTGGACTCGGAATAGGATGGCAGAAGGGGGGTCTCGGACCCCGCTTGAAAAAGCCAATTGGAGCCGGACGATGTTGGACGCAGCATATGTCGTGCTCACCGGCGACATTGCTCTCGATGGCGAGCCCCTGGCGGTGGCCGGGGGGGTCAGGGCGGGAACGACGGCCTTCGGAGCTTTGTGTAAGTGTTATGGTGTCATGAGACAGGAGAAAGACAGAAGGTAACCAGGGAGGACCCCAGTCCGCGTCGGCGGGATCCATGTTACGAGGGCAGCCTCTGAGCAAACTGCCTAGCCAACGCATGCGTCGAGTCTCGAGCACGCCATGGCCATCCGGACCTCCGGAGGTCGGAATGGGGAGAAAGGCTGATGGTATAACCTGACTCTGGTTGGAGCTGATGCCCGTATCTTGGATGGAAGGCGAGGTAGCGCAGAATAGTAGATCCTGTATTGGCTGTTGATGCAATCTCAGAAAGTCCAATACTGAATCAATGAGGAAATATATTCACGGCTGGGCACAGCGAGCCGGCGATCCCCCGGGAGCGGATCGCGGCCTTCCGCAGCAAAGGCGCGCCTCCCCGTAATATTGTGTCAGAAACGGCGTCAGCGGAACCACCGCGGATGGGGAGAGCGCTCAATCTTGCCTATGCAAGGCAGCCGTTCGGGTGCTTGAGGGGCGTGAGACAGCAAGGATCAGCCCTACGGCCTCGAGCGATGGCACGACCTCGGTACGACTGGACGTTGAACGAGCAATATAGAATATATCGCCGGCGGTCTTCGTACGACGCGACTCGTACTACGGGAACCTCAGTGTAGATGTGCCGGAATTTCCGCCGCAGGAGGACGATCCATCCTGGAAGTGAAAGAGGGCGGAAGGTGAGTTGTGCTTGCTCCTTGCAAACAGGGAAAGCGGAAGCACGTAAAGAGGGATGATGAGCTTTGGCGGCCGAGAGGTAGCACAGCATCAGATAACCACCAGCTCAATGGATTGGCCTATCAAGTAATACCCAGGAGCTCGAATGAAGACTAGGGTTTCGAAATCCTAGGGAGTATGGGAATTTGTCCGGGATACTCGTCGGCTCGAACGAAGCGCTGATCGGTCATGAGTCAAGCAAGGTACTAGGCGTGCCGGCTCTTGTGTCGAAAAATGATGACGGCATGGCACGATGGAGATAAAAGTTCACTTATGAGAGTTTATAGGGGAGCAGGTAGCGCTGGACTATTGGACTGTTGATCCGGGGAGAATGTTGGTCCTGCTTTGGAGCTTCGTGTCTCGAGGCACGAGGCAATCTCCGGGTGACTCGTCTGGTCTGGAACGACGCATTTGCTGCTGCTACCAGTTGCATTTAGATAAAGTCTTAGTAATCAATTCGAACCACGAGCCTGGGCGGGTTCTCGCGATGCTCCGAGAAACACTTCCTCCACCTCTTTCACCCTATTGAAACTGGATTCTTTATATCCGCAATCTCAACATATCTATGCATATTACTCCAAATTTACTTTATATCTTAAACGTATTCCCTGCGCTAGAGACTAACACATGTCTCGGTAGCTCTCCTTAACCCACAGACATCAGCGTCAGCTCTAAAACGACCGCCATTGAACCCGGCGGGCCGCTCCGCAGGTGGTCTCGCCAAGCTCGCCTTGTGAGACATCAAATCAAGCTGGAAGTACACTTGGCGTCTCTCAACCTTCTCGTAATCCTCCCTATGACGGGCCAAACAACGCGCTCTCTTTCCCAAAAACCCGCAGAGGACCCAGAAGACAACCAGCAAATACTATGTCAAGTCCCGTCAGACCCTAAGACAGACCTTGCTGTGTTTGTCACGCTGCACCGCCTGGAGGCGAGCCGGTGATTCACCTCTCCCGTGGTTATGGTACGGTATGATTGCATCTTAGCGCTCATCCACACCTTGGGCAATGGGCTGTTCCATTGAATATGCTCCCAGGTACGTATCATCCACAAGTGTAGCCACTTGTCTTGGGAGAAGAGCTTGGATGTCTGCGCCTCTCCTGGTAAATATACGGACGCTTCTTAGCGATTAGCTTTTACTTCTTGTAATACAGAAAACCCGACGCTCAGGGAAGGAGCTCCAATTACTTCAACCCCCAAGCCGGAGCAATATCCGCGCTGGATCCAAGTGGCGATGATTTCTAAGTCTTCCTTTTTAGCAACAGCTATGCTACACCAAAATGCGGCGGTAGTCGACCCCGGAAAACTCACGCGGATGACATCTAAACACGTCCCTGGCGGCCATCTCTCCTTGATCACTACGAGTCCGTGACCTGGGGGAGGAACTGTTTGATCCCCATGGCTCGTCTACCCTCTACCCCAAGAGCATTTCCCCTCATACCAAAGGTCAAAAGCAAGTCGCTTCACTACCTGAATAGAAGATATGAGGCCGAGCATGCACAGATGGCCGTTATTGTGACGGCATTGCGAAGATCGGAGACTTGGATGCTCGAAATAACAATGGGAGACGGTAGGAGTCTAAGCAGACCCACCCGTTCCCCCCGCTACGTCAAGGACGACCACCGGGTCGGACGTCGACCCGGACGTGAGATCAGGACGGCCTAATTCTCGTTGAATATTTCGGCCAAGGACTGGCTATTGGTCCGCGTTAGGACTCCATCTGCAAGCCTCCGATGAGGCTTCTCGAACTTGATCTAACGGTTCAATCTCTCTGGGTGTGGTAGTGTTGGACGAGTCGGGGGAGGAGAAGTTGTGCCTTTGCGCCATGGGGCTCCTTATCTCGTGTATAACTCTTCATCGCACAGCCATATCCAGGGAAAAGAACGTTCACTACGGCCTCGTTGATCCTAGTATCTGACACCCAGCGGATACCGTCCTTTCTTTTTCTCTTCTAGACCTGCGGCTTATGGTTCTCTGGTAGTACATCTAAAACACCCCGCCATCGGTTCAAGGGTGTGTGTGTATTGGCTACTCTGTGGGTGGTTCCGCAAGGCATGTTACTCTTTCGAGGCTCATCTCGCCTGGCCCGCGCGGCCTTGGGGATGTCCGGCCGGACAAAGTTCCTCACCACCACCATCACGACCCACAATTACTTCCCATGCTCCACCTCTTCACCGAACATGCTCGGTTTTAGGGTATTGTCTTCCCAAGCAGTCTGACTACCCCTATCGAGGTGGTCATTTGTCATGCGCTCCCGAACGGCTCCGGGAATGTGGGGAGCGTGGCAAGATCACTTGCATGCCTCACCATTGACTCGTTTGGTTGGCATGACATATAGCTCCTCCCGAGACAAACCCCTGTTTCTGCTGGTTCCAGAGATGACCTCAGCAGCATATTTAGGGTGGTTAGACGGATGATGGTTGGCCGTGGGATCCATCCATCCGCTATGTCCTGTGATCCCGGATTCTCTGATCTAAGCACCTAGCTTCAGAGGTTGTGGCCGCTTAGAATTGCCAGAATTTTCACGGTGAAATCGTTATCTCGCTCCGATATAACAAAAGCAGGCAAGTGCATGCGTGAAAGAGGTCATGGCGTGCGGCAGTATCAGGAGTTCCGCCATCGTGGAGACCAACTTGAGCTCAGCCCATGGGGATCTACAAACTTGCACTCTCCCCCGGTGCCTGTTGAAGCAACTTGATCAACGTGGATGTGGCATCGCAGTCCTCAACATCTGGGCTATAAAGAAATTCTTCCACACTGCCGAGTACAAGTATCGTTATTGTACATTCATACACACCCTCAACTCAGCCTTTTCGTTCCTCCTGCTTCTCGGGGTGGACGGGAGTAGGTTCCAGCCCTGAACTTGGGGCGCATGCGGCACCATGTTTGAGCTTCGGTCACCGAGGAGTGGGTGTGCGGTATGAACTCCAATATGGAAGGTATGGGCTCGGATATAACGTGCGTTGGTCATAAGAAAGGGGGGTGTGAAAGGGGGCGGGCCGGGGGTCGGGGAGCCACCCTCACTGCCACTATCACCCTCGTCATGGACACACACCCCCGTCACTTACACACCCGTTATAGTGGCATGGGCCATACGGTCTCCGCGCGGGAATACGGCTCTCACGCGAGTGGGCTGGATATTTTTGGCCACGGATGAGATCTTTGAGCCCGAGTGGGCCGCATCATGCCCCCTTGGTCTCTCCTCCTATGCCGACATATAAGTTCAAGCCATGTTCCCAGCAGCCTCTCTAGACCGACGATCCCCCCTTAAACACTCTGAACAGACAACCTTAGTCCAAGCTTCCAACATGGCCGACAAGATAGCCTTTCTCCTCTTTGGAGATCAGTCGTTGGATACCCATGCGTTCCTTGCCAAGTTCTGCCGCTATGGGAGCCCAAGTATCCTGGCTAAGACCTTCCTCGAGCGCGCATCCTGTGCACTGAGGGAAGAGGTAGACAGGCTTCCCAAGTTTGAGCGTGCCAATATACCCACATTCAGGACGCTCTACCAGCTCAACCAGAAATACCACGCCCAGAGCATCAAGCACCCCGGCATCGACAGTGCCCTGTTATGCATCGCCCAGATAGCACATCACATAGAGTAAGCTAAGCCCCCCCGGCTTATGTTCTGATCATAGCATGTTGGGACGTCCTGCTAAAACCAGCTTAAGCCGAGTCGAGAAAGCGCCCGGGGATTGGACCAACCATGATCAGACTTACATGGTTGGCCTTTGTACTGGCCTGCTCTCGGCAGCCGCCATATCGTCCACACCCACTGTTTCGACCCTGATTCCGCTCGCCATTCAAACAGTTCTGGTCGCATTCAGGACTGGCCTCTACATTAATGCCTTTTCGAGCAAGCTTTACTCTCCTTCGACTAAGTCCGAGTCCTGGACGATGGTCTTTCCGGGAGCTGGGGAAGAAGATGTCAAGAATGCCATATCCAAGTTCCATCTTTCTAATGTAAGTCTCTTCGGCCTTATTACCATACCCTGTGCTCGAAATTGGATTATCTGATTTATGATAGAATACCCCTTTGGCCAATCGTGCTTATATCAGTGCCATCTCCGCTTCAAGCATTGCGGTCTCCGGCCCTCCAGCGACGCTCCAGACATTTTCCGAACAGCCGGTGCTCAACTCCAACCCTGTCACTATTCCTGTTTACGGTCCTTATCATGCACCGCATCTACATTCGACAGCCGACGTCGACACAATCCTTCGACTCGACTCTCCAGAAATGACTGGAGCTCTTGAGAATGCGAGACCTAGGTCTGCCATCATGTCATCAACTGGGACGTGGCTTTCCATGACAGAAACGAGGTCTCTCCTAAAAGCTGTAGTGTTGGAATGTCTTAACGAGCCTATCCGATTCCAAAAGGCTCTCCAGAACTGCGTCGAGACGGCGAAGGAATTCAAGGGGCGCACGTGCCTCATCATCCCGTACGGACCAACGCAGTCTGCGGATACCCTGGGAAAGCTCATCCAAAGTCAGACTACCCTGGACGTCATCATCAGGCGGGCCGACCACATTACGAAGGAGGGAACAAGCTCTGGAATTGGAAGTCATGGGCCGCAACTGGGGAGGTGCAGGCTAGCTGTCGTGGGCATGGCAGGCCGCTTCCCTGATGCGGCCAGCCACGAGAAGCTGTGGGATCTCCTGGCGAAGGGTCTAGATGTGCACAGGGTCGTACCCAAGGACCGGTTCCCGGTTGAGACTCACTACGATCCCACTGGGAAGGCGATCAACACCAGCCATACGCCATATGGCTGCTGGATCGAGGAGCCTGGCCTCTTTGACCCTAGGTTCTTCAACATGTCGCCCCGCGAAGCTTTCCAGACGGATCCGATGCAGAGGATGGCGCTGACGACGGCATACGAGGCACTGGAAATGTCCGGCTATGTTCCTAACAGAACACCTTCGACTCGGCTTGACAGGATTGGAACCTTTTACGGCCAGACCTCTGACGATTGGCGAGAGATCAATGCTGCCCAGGAGGTCGACACCTACTTCATCACAGGTGGGGTCAGGGCATTCGGGCCCGGGAGGATCAACTACCATTTCGGTTTTAGCGGGCCGAGTCTGAACATCGACACCGCCTGCTCTTCCAGTGCCGCCGCGCTTCAAGTCGCCTGCTCGTCACTTTGGGCGAAGGAATGCGACACGGCAATCGTCGGCGGGCTCTCGTGCATGACCAACCCGGACATTTTCTCCGGCCTGAGCAGGGGACAGTTCCTTTCGAAGACGGGCCCATGCGCGACCTTTGACCAAGGAGCTGATGGGTACTGCCGGGCGGATGGGTGTGCTTCGGTGATCGTCAAGCGACTCGATGATGCCATCGCCGACAAGGACAACGTCTTGGCCGTCATTCTTGGCACCTCGACAAACCACTCCGCTGATGCTATCTCCATCACCCACCCGCACGGCCCAACGCAATCTATTCTCTCCACCGCAATCCTTGACGAAGCCGGCGTTGATCCTCACGATGTCGACTATGTTGAGATGCACGGGACCGGCACCCAGGCTGGTGACGGTACCGAGATGGTCAGCGTCACCAACGTATTCGCGCCAGCGGATAGGAAGCGACCGAGTGACAGGCCACTCTATCTTGGGGCCGTAAAGAGTAACGTTGGCCACGGAGAGGCTGCTTCTGGCGTCACGGCCCTGATCAAGGTCCTCATGATGCTCCAGAAGAACGCCATCCCTCCCCACGTCGGGATCAAGAAGGAGATAAACCAGGGGTTCCCGACCGATCTATCGGACAGGAACGTCAACATCGCCTTCCATCTGACGCCGTTTACAAGAACGGACGGCAGGCCGCGGAGGATCTTTGTCAACAACTTCAGTGCCGCTGGAGGGAACACAGGCCTGTTGCTCGAGGAAGCGCCAAAGAACGTGCCTGCGAAGTCTGATCCACGCACGCACCACGTCATTGCCTTGACCGGCAAGTCCAAGTCGGCTATGATCCGGAACGCCGAGAGGATTGTATCCTGGATGGACGCAAATCCTGACACGCCGGTGTCTGATGTCGCCTATACCACGACTGCCCGCCGCATTCAGCATTACTGGCGCATGAACGTCCCTGCCTCGAATCTTGCCGAGGCCCAAGTCCTGATCAAGGACCGGCTGAAGGAGAATTTCGTCCCCATCTCCACCGAGCAGCCGAAGGTTGTCCTCCTGTTCACGGGCCAGGGATCTCACTACGCCGGGCTCGGGAAGGACCTCTACGCCCACTATGCAATCTTCCGCGAGTCAATCGATGAGTTCAACCAGCTTGCACTCATCCATGGTTTCCCGTCCTTCCTCTCGCTCATCGATGGGAGCGAACCAGATGTGCAGAAACTGTCGCCGGTTGTTGTCCAACTCGGTCTGTGCTGCTTCGAAATGGCGCTCACCAGGCTTTGGGCCTCCTGGGGTATCAGGCCGGGGGCGGTCCTCGGACACTCACTTGGCGAGTACGCTGCTCTCAACGTGGCTGGTGTTCTATCCGCTAGTGACGCTATCTATCTTGTCGGCATGAGGGCGCAGCTCTTGGTCAGCATGTGCACTGCAGGCACCCACGCCATGCTTGCCGTTCAAGGGTCCGTCCCTACCGTCAAGGAAGCCCTTGGTGCCAAGGGCACGGCTATCAACGTGGCCTGTATCAATGGCCCTAGAGAAACTGTCCTGAGTGGCACCGCTGGGGAGATGGCAGAGGTAGCCGAGCAGCTTAAGGTTGCTGGGTTCAAGTGCACTCAGCTCAAGGTCCCCTTCGCCTTCCACTCTGCCCAGGTGGACCCAATTTTGGACACCTTCGAGAAGCTATCGCAGTCGGTCAAGTTCCAGAAGCCGACCGTTGCGGTCATGTCGCCCTTGCTTGGAAAGATGCTTGGAGATGAGTCCGTCAACGCTCAATACCTCCGCAACCATGCAAGAGAGGCGGTGAACATCCTCGGTACTCTCGTGTCTGCACAGGAGTCCGGAGCTATTGACGAGAAGACTGTCTGGCTTGAAGTCGGCCCTCATCCCGTCTGCGCCAACATGGCCAAGGCTGCGTTTGGAGGAACAACCATTGCCGTCCCGACCCTGCGTCGCAACGAGACCACATACAAAGTCCTCAGCTCAAGTCTCTGCACTCTCCACAGCGCCGGTCTCAAAATCGACTGGGACGAATTCCACAAGGACTTTGACGGGTCTGTGCGGCTCCTCGACATTCCAAGTTACTCGTTTGACGCAAAGAACTACTGGCTCCAGTACACGGGAGACTGGTGTCTTACCAAGAACAGAGTGGCTACCAAGGCTCCCGCCGCGGTTGAGCCTCCCAAGCCGAAGCTCTCCACTACTTCCGTGCACACTGTCACAAAGGAGGAGGTCAACGGCGACGTATGTATCATTGAGACCGAGACGAACCTCTCTCGGGAAGATACGCGACCTGTTGTCACGGGTCATCTTGTAAACGGCGCGCCTCTACTCCCGTCTACTCTCTATGCCGATATGGCGATGACGATTGCCGACCACGCGTATAAGCTCCTTCGCCCCGGAACGGATAAAATCGGAGTCAACGTCGCCAATGTCGAGGTCCCCAAGACATTGATCTTTGACGACACTCTTGACGCTCATATCCTTCGGTGCACAGCCAAGTGCAACGCCACCGAGGGCTACGCGGAACTCGTCTTCCATACTAGCGAGGGCGGAAAGAAGACCGAACATGCCCACTGCAAGACATACTACGGTGACCCGGATCAGTGGCTGGGTGACTTTGAACGGGTTAGCTATCTCATCAAGTCCCGTATCGACTTCCTTATAGAGGCCGAGAAGGTTGGGAAGGCCTCCAAGATTGGCAGGGGCCTTGCCTACAAGCTCTTCACGGCACTCGTGGAATACGACAGGCGGTACCAGGGCATGGACGAGGTAATCCTCGACAGCGAAACATGCGAGGCGACGGCCAAGATTGTCTTCCAGACGTCCGAGAAGGACGGGAACTTCTTCTGCAACCCGTTCTGGATCGACAGCTGCTGCCACATCTCCGGCTTCATCATCAACGGTACCGATGCCGTCGACTCGAGGGACCAGGTCTACATCTCGCACGGCTGGGGCTCTCTCAAGTTCGCTGAGAAGCTTGACCGAAACAAGACCTACAGGTCTTACATCCGCATGCAGCCCGTCAAGGGGTCAAAGATGATGGCCGGAGACGCCTACATCTTTGATGGCGACCGCATCATCGCTGTTGGAGGAGAGATCAAGTTCCAGGCTATCCCCCGCAAGGTCCTTAACATGGTTCTTCCTCCGCGCGGAAAGGCCCTCGCGGGTGTGGCAGGCGGAGCTCCCGCCGCTCCAGCGGCAAAGAAGGCGGCGCCGGCACCGGCCAAGGCGAAGCGGTCCGCAAACCAGGAGAAGGCCAAGCAGGTTACGCCGGCCAACATCGGCACGGTCAACGCCAGGCTGGCCGGCTCGATTGCGTCGGGTGTGCTGGACATTCTCGCGAAGGAGGTGGGCGTCAGCCACGACGAGTTGGCCGACAACATCGCCTTTACGGATCTGGGCGTCGATTCTCTTATGTCGCTGACGGTCAGTGGGCGACTCAGGGAGGAGCTCGAGCTGGATCTCCACTCGGACGCTTTCGTCGACCATCCCACCATCGGGGCATTTAAGAAGTACCTCGCCCAGTTTGAGTCGCCTGACGCGAAGGAACCCGTCGGACCCCAGGACTCTGGCGAGTCTAACTCTACCGAGTCCGACTCTGACACGCCCGAGATGGACGAGTCCGACTCTAACGTTACCACGCCTTTTGAGGAGAGCGAGAGCGGCTCGGTTAAGGGTGGCGAGGCGGCAGGTGGGCTCCAGGAGATTGTGCGGAGCACGATTTCGGGTGAGATGGGGGTAGACGTCGAGGAGATAATTGCCGCTCCAGACCTCGCTGCCCTCGGGATGGACTCTCTTATGAGCCTCTCCATCCTCGGTACTCTTCGGGAGAAGACGGGCCAGAACATCCCCTCTGACCTCTTCACGACCAACCCCTCGCTTCTCGCCGTGGAGAAGGCCCTAGGAATTGGACCCAGGCCCAAGCAGGTGGATCCAAAGCAGATCAAGAGCCCCGTCGCGACTCAGAAACAGGCGAGGCGCGTGGCCGAGGTACCAAAGGCAGTGGCTCCCCGCCCGCCCCGCGTCATCAACACGCACCCGGGGAACACCACGGCCACAATCACAAAGCCGCCGCGCCCAACCAGTTTCCCGGATGTTTGCCCCCACCGCAAGGCTACCAGCGTCCTCCTACAGGGCAGCTCTCGCACAGCGACCAAGCACCTCTTCATGATCCCCGACGGCAGCGGGTGCGCAGCCAGCTACACGGAGATCAGCACAGTGGGTCGCGACTGGGCGGTGTGGGGCCTCTTTTCGCCCTTCATGAAGACGCCCGAGGAGTTCAAGTGCGGCGTGTACGGCATGGCGCAAAAGTTTATCTCGGAGATGAAGAGGCGGCAGCCGAGCGGGAGCTACTCGCTCGCGGGCTGGTCCGCGGGCGGGGTCATCGCCTTTGAGATGATCAACCAGCTCATAAAGGCGGGTGACGCGGTCGAGAACCTCATCATAATTGACGCGCCGTGCCCCATCACTATTGAGCCTCTCCCTCGGAGCCTTCACGAGTGGTTCGCAAGCATCGGGCTCCTGGGCGAGAACGACGGTGCTGTGGAGAAGAAGATCCCCGAGTGGCTGCTCCCGCACTTCGCTGCCAGCGTCACGGCGCTAAGCAACTATACGGCCGAGCCGATCCCGGAGGATAAGTGCCCTCGCGTCATGGCCATCTGGTGCGAGGACGGCGTGTGCAAGCTGCCGACGGACCCGCGGCCGGATCCGTATCCGACGGGCCACGCGCTGTTCCTGCTGGATAACAGGACGGACTTTGGGCCGAATAGGTGGGATGAGTATCTCGACTTTGAGAAGATCCGGACGAGGCATATGCCTGGGAACCACTTCTCGATGATGCATGGCGAATATGTAAGTTTCCGCCCTGAGACGTGGATGAGGCCTTGGATTAACGTGTAGTAGGCGAGGATGCTGGGAGGTTTCATCAGGGAAGCCGTCACCGAGACGTGATGGGCGCTGTCTTCTGATTATGCCTGTTTTCGCTTCCGTCACTCCTTGATCCTACTTACCTTTCATACTCTTCCGAACAAGGTTCGACGCCGCTCTTTCTGTTGTTCCTTATAGGAATTGTTTGTTCGTCTGAACAGGGAAACATGACATTGATTGGGAAATTGATCGCATGGCGTTAGTGGTTGAGTTATCCTTGTTTCATCTCTTTGCCAGTTTTAGCGGAGTCTGTTGCTTTGTTCTATTGTTCGCAGAGCTGCTTCTTTTGTGGTGGAAGCCGAAGATCGTTTCTTATAGAGTACTGCTTCGCTGTTTTGTTGGCCGACGTGTGGATGTCGCATGGAACCAGATTGTCACTGTCGTATGTAGCTAATTCGAGTACCTTTTCCTGCAAAAATGGTCGTCTATCGCGCCTATATCCGTCCGCTCGAGTCTCGGTACCATGGATCTTCATACCTGTACGAGGCATAATGGTTTACTTGTAGATCATATGCAGATCCGCTCGCTGTCGTGAAGATGGGACGAGGTCCGTGACCCCATGGAACATGAAGATACGAGACTTCTTTCGGTGTGTCGCCAAGACGTCCGGGTTTTGCTTGCTTGCCTGTGGACTATGACCCTGAAACACTGGGGCGTTCCCGTGGGCATGTCATGGAGTTGGGACTAAGTCCATCACCACATGAAGCCATTCATCCAGCACAGCAGCGAGACTTTCTTTCGGTGCTTGGAGTAACTCTTGCTAAACCGTGGGAACTTTGTTTGCTTGTGGTCCATAACTCTGAAACACTTGGGCGCCCCCCGGGGCGTTATTGGCGGTATTCTCGGACGCGCGGCACCGGCGGGCCTTCATTACCACCAACACAGACCCTTGCCAACGGCCATGTGGACTGAGATCCGTCCGATCATTTCTCCCTACTGAGACAGCGCGAATCGCACGAACCACGGCTCTAGAAGTACGCGGAAGGCACCCTGTGCACTCCACCCACCCCTACTCTCGGACCACCTCCCGACGAAGACGGTCTTCTCCACGTCGTATTCCCAAAGCTCTCAAAAGCCGACAAGCGCCCCGGCAGTGAACGTACCCTCGCTGACACCCCGCGCCGAGTACGAGGTAAGCCCACCCTTTCAGTTCGGGACGACGAGCCTTAATATCGGAGGAGCCCCTGGCGCCAAGGTGTTTCGGGACGCATCCCACCAATCGCGTGGCTACCGTGGTCCCGGAGGGGCCGGTAGTGGTGGAGCCCGGTCGCGGGGGTTTATCCGATCGGGGATCGGTGCGCCGATTTGTGGGGCCGGGGGAGGGATGATGCCAGCAGGGATCGGCGGAACCCACGATAAGCGCTCCAACATGAGAAGGGATCTGGACGTTCGATATTATGGTATATATCCCGACCTTTTCTCCGCGGTTCTGGAATTAGATACTCCCTTGACAAGCCATTCTTTCTTTATTCGGCATCACATTCTTTTCTTTCAAGCCCAACTCACGCACATTCTCTTCTCTTTCTCACCCTTTACCTTCGCCTCATAACATCCAGAATGCAGCTCACACCGCAGGCGGTCCTTCTCGCCCTGGCCACCACGGCCGCGGCGGCCGACATGTCGACTCTGTCTGACCTTGACGGCTCCGTCTGGCAGCAGCAGTCGCCGGCTCCCGTGAGCAAGCGCTCGTGCTCCAACTTCAACAGGCCCGCGAAGCGCCAGGGGGGTTGGAACCCGCCTAGCGAGCTCGTGACGCCGCTCAAGGAGGTCTGGGACCACTGCCTCGACACGTACGCCGAGGGCCTGTTTGGCTTCAAGAACTTTGGGTGGGACCAGCTCATGGCCCACGACGGGTAAGTCACCCCTTGCCCTCCCCCATTTATCCTAATTGAACGGGGGCTAAGACACGCGGGAAAACAGCAAGATCAACGTCTGCGTTCGGTGGGAGTCCGACACCTCCGTCTCCGAGGCCGACCGCACCAAGATCGCCTCCGTCCTCCACAACCAGTACCAGCGCTGGTTCGAGTGGACCTACGGCTTCGACGGCTTCCCCTTCGAGGAGATCCCCGTCGAGGTCGTCGGCTGGGCCGTCAAGAACGAGGCCCTCCTCGAGGGCTCGACTGACGGCATCGATGTCTACACTGACACCGACGCCGAGGGCATCCCGCAGTGTGCCGAGGCCTGCGGTCGCTTCTTCCACCAGGACAACGACTACAGCCAGTGCCCCGGCGGCGCGGAGCGCCACTACGACAACTCGCTCTGGCTGACGGACGGAATGGGTGGTGGTGCTGGTGGTGACTGGGGTCAAAGGATCGGGACCGAGTACTTCATGGAGAGCTTGGACATGGAGAACATCCAGATCCTCCTGCACGAGATTGGCCACACCTTTGGCCTTGATGACTGTGAGTTTCAACCCCTCCTTAACCCTTTGCCGCGTAGCTTCGCGGGCATCATTGACTAACGCTTTTGTTATCTAGTCTACGGTATGGACTCACCTCTCTTGCACTCTATCAACTTTCTATTCGCTGCCCTCGGGCGGTTGAATAAAGGCCGCCCCTGTAAAATATGGACATGTGTACTAATATACAGCAGACTGGACCCCTACCGGGATCACCAACTTCATCATGCTTGCCGGTTCCGCCGCGGATGTCACCGACTTCGACGGCTGGATGCTCCGCAACTGGTGGTACGAGCTCTCCCGCGAGCGCGGCTGGCAGTCAAACGCCGCCTAAGTATCTCCGGGTCTTCGGCGCCGCTAAGTACGACTAGCATTTTACTGCTAGTCAAGACATACAAGGGAGTCGCCTGTGTGTTTGGACTCTTTTGCTATGTGATTGTGGTTGGGACTTGTCTAATTTTGCACATATCTTTGAGGCTGGCCTTGTACATAACTTATCTTCAAACCATATATTTGCTCGTCGTTAGTATTGGTACCCGCCGCTCGGGTGTGATCGAAGTATTCAGTTGAAATTTGCGGGTCTCAGCGACCCTAGCAGTTGAGAAGAGCGGAAGACAAGGTTTGGAGGTTCCGGGATGTGGGTGGGTCGGTGGATTGGAGCCCGCCATGGCCCAAGGTGCTCCCATGTTTGAGGTAGCTGAGAAGAGACGCGGTAACATCCACGGGATGGGCGTTTATGACTCCGATATGCACACACACACCCTAGGGTCCAAGAAGCAGAAGCCTGACTCCGTCACCCAACTATGTACCTGTGAACCAAAACTTCTAGGGCATAGGTGATCATAGTCGTCACCTCTACTATATTAGCGAGTTACCAGGAGCGGATCCAACGTAAAAGTTCAGATACAAAATCGCGGTTTTCACGTATACCTAACATATACACTCTGCCGTATAGAGGGCCGCCATGGACTAGACGACGGCCAGTCAGGGGCAATATCTTATTTAAGTAGGACACAAACCGCATGCGCTGCTGGCATCGCTCGGTTGCGATGACGACATGTGTTAGGGGGCAAGGGGGTCATAGTAGCGGGATAGCCTAGCTAGGTTGTCTAGCAAAGCAAAAACTAGTTTTGTTCAAAGCCTAGCTCGTCGTTCCAGAGGCGTTTTCAATCTACAATTATTTACCGATTACACGGGGCTGCCGGAGCTTATATGTAGATAAATTGTACGCCTTCGTATTTGTATGCGAAGGTTGTATTTCAAGCGCATATAGACCCTCTATATACACTTCCGGAATCCTCTCAATGTGGTTTTAAGCTGATATAAGAAATAGTCATGGTGATAGCTTCAAGCCTCAGGGGCTCGAAAGGGGGGCGCACAAGCTCCATAAGGGCAGACAGGCTTCTTTGTTCTGATCCCCTTATTCTACGCTTTTTTCAATCGGTGTTTATTAATAAAAGTAAGAACAAAAAAGAGGAACTGGCAAAAGCAAGAAAAAGGAACAGGAAAAATTTAATGCTCCCATACCCGGAATCGAACCGGAATCTCTGCCTTGAGAGGGCAGTATGATAACCATTACACCATATGGGATTTTGCGCTTGTTCTGATTGAGAGTAAAATTTTCAGGTCTTTATTGCGTATTCTCGGTGTAGTGTACTTCCTTTCATTTCAGGGTCAGGCTGGAGTTCAGCGTTAGGTTCAGTTTTCGCTGCCCCGCAATGGACCCACAATGCGGCATGCACGTGGGGCGGGCCGGTGCCGTGGACCCTGCGCTCATGACTCAACAAAGCATAAATACCTGACTGCCACACTGACATCACCGTGTTCAATCTCGTGTTACTGCAGATATATCTGGACCTTTACTTGGAAGCGACTTTTATCTCATAATTCTAGTACTAGGTACGGAATAACTGCAAACTACTATACTAGTATGGTATTACTGGTAGATTGACGGAAAAGCTATTATAAACAAGGCATTTTGCGAGTGCAACAATGGTGCCCTCTTTCCGATAAACCTATATACCTGTCGGGACTGCTATAAGCGGGTGTCGGCGGGCATGTCTTACCTTAATCCAACTAATACATTAATTCGAAGCTCCTACAAGATTAGTCTGCCGTCTCGTATCTCAGGTTACATCTACAGCTTCGCATTTACTGTGACATAAAGAACGTTATCTACTTATGAATGGAATATCCAAGGCTTCAATAGCAAAAGTGCAAAGGTAGAATGAGATACCCTAATTTGTCTGCGAGATACCTGATATACAAGCATACTGATATAATTGATCTAGAGCCAGATGTACACACGACCCATGGCTTCTATAATATTTTACACCAGACAGAGGAAGTAACACTGGAACGGATGAAGCTTACTTATAAGCTGACCAAAAGGTCAGAGATATCCATCAAATGTATATTGCGCACATCGTCAACCAAGTAACCCTAAACATGATACTCCATCATCAGATTGGCATTTTTCCCCCATACCAAGGCCTACAGCGCCGCTTAAATACAAACGAGTGGTGTCTTAGTCTTCACCCGAACTATCTACCTTGCCTCGCTGCATTGCGCGCAAGCATCTAAGTGGCTGATCCACCAGTGAGCTTGATTACTTGGCCTAAAGAGTAGTTGTTAGTCAAACCTTCTCTCACAAGTACCTATAAACCGTGGATTACCGGCACAGAGAGCGGAAACATACCGTTTATCCATTCACTCTCCTCCCTGCAGAGAACCGACACGGCCTTGCCGATATCAGCAGGATACCCGACCCGCTTCAGCGGACACATCTTGGCGAGGCCCTGGTCGATAATGTCCATGGGCATGCCCTTGTATCCTCCAGGCACGTAGTGCCACGAGTTCTCGTCGTACATGTCGGTCTTGACGCCGCCGGGGGCAATGGCATTGACAGTAACCCCCTTCTCGCCGCAGTCAACCGAAAAGGCGCGCGTGAAGCCCTCGACCGCGGCCTTGGAGCCGGCGTAGAGCGCGTGGTTGTGGATTCCCGTGAGGGCGGCCGCGACAGATGAGGTGAGGAGGATGCGGCCGCCGCGCGAGCAGTATCTCAGCCCCTGCTGCGCCACGAAGAACTGACCGCGGCAGTTGAGGTTGAAGACCTTGTCGAAGAGCTCGGTCGTCACCTCGGTCTCGGGGCACCAGACCTCCATACCCGCGTTGGAGATGATGAACTCGATGTGGCCGTAGTGTGACATCGCGCGCTCAAAGAGCGAAACCACATCCTCGGCCCGGCTGATGTCCGCCTGAAGGGCGATGGGGTTGGTGCCCATGGAGTGCAGCTCCGCGACGACTTCCTCGGCGGCCTTGGCGCTGCTGCCGTAGTTGACTACCACGTCGCAGCCGTGCTTGCCGAGCTCGAGGGCAATGCCACGGCCGATACCGCGTCCGGCGCCGGTGATGACGGCGACCTTGCCGGCGAAGGGGCAGGCGGGGTCAGCGGGGGTGTCGTTAGTGTGCATGGTAGCGCTGGAAGCCATTGTGGATGAAATGTGTCTGGCTGGTGATAGTGGCTCGGGGGCAACGTCAAAAAGGTTTAATGAGGGGGGTTATGCCGCTTGCTGTTGAGTGTTTGAAGGAGGTGATGGTGGTTAAGATGAGGGAAGACGACAGATGGAGCTGGCTTATATAGCGGACATTCCAGCGTCCATGTCCGCCGGCGAGGTGCAAAGCCCCGTCGCGATGGAAGTCGAAGTTGGGGTATTGTCTTCGGGTCCCGTAAAGAAGCCGGAGTGAAAAGCTATTGACACTGTTAGGAGTCCGGCCGGAGCTGTTGATACCCGCAACTGCGGGTCCGGCTCGCCTTCCAGCCCCGGTCAGCCCCGTCCCATCCCACGCGGGACTAAGACATGAAGGGTCTCTGTGTCTTAATAACTTCTGGTCTGCTTAGAATTTCTATAGACTATGATAATTCACCGCATTAGTCCAAACCCTCTAACAGGATCGAGCGCTAGGTTCTGCTTCACAGTCACAGGCCGCCGGAAGTCTGGCAGGGTACAAGGCGGACGACAGCCTCGGAGCCTGGGGAAAGGCGAGAGGCTGTGGCGTGGAATCTCCGGTCCGGTTTTGTGTAAACCCCGAAGGAGTAGCTAAGTGGTCTTCCTATGTGCTCCCCACCGGATGTCCGGTGTGACCCAAAGGTGTCGCCTCATGCGGTGCCCTGTCGACACGTCAAAGTCAACACTCTTGTTTGTCATCGAGGTAGTCAAGACACAACGTTAGTCAATGATTCCCAAGTAGATGCCACTTGAACCGATGATCATGAGGAGTTCCTTGGGCTGCTCAGCGATCCGAGGTGACGTTGAATTTAGGTGGGGACAAAAGCTGCGAGTATGTAGTGGTTGCCTGATTGGGACCAGGCGAGCGATATGATTCGTTGTGTCACGGACGGGACAATCACTAGCTCCGGGAGCTCCCGCCCGTGATCCCGCCTGCATTCTTCCTCAAATCGACCCTCCTTGGTAAATTGTTCCTATAATGTCCAATACCAACGGCAGACTTGCAAGCTGACCCGTTAAAATCTCATCGTGACCCAGGCCAACTTATATCGGCAGGCAACCATGAGACCCTTTGCCGGCCAAATCTACCTCCAATGGGGATCGATATTCCGTTGGCGAGGCTGCTTGCTTTACTTGTCACCCGTAGTTTCCTCCACTTATCCCTTCACAAAGATACTAAACTTTAACATTATTGTCGTGCCTGATACAGTTTAGCTCACCGAGCAGCGAAGTGGACGTCTCCCCGAGTGCCTGTTGTTTGCCCTCGACTGACAGTTCAGCCCGATTCATTGACTCAAACTGCCTCTTCTGCCTTTTTTTTTTCTATCAATTCAGTGCCAACTGGTTATTTATCTTGAGGCATTACTCCCACCAGTGGCTACAACACCGTTTTTGAGGCCTTGAGTAGAAATCCACCGGCGATTGTAGCTTTACTCCAAAAACGGAGAGCGAGATATGCCTTTGGTAGGACGCACTGGTCTTGAGCAGGTAGTAGGAAGGCTAGGTATGATAAAGGGGATTTTGGATAATCCCTCGCCCAAGATTGCGAGGCCTTGTTATGTTTCGACTTTCAACAATCCATGTGTTCAGGCATACTCAAAGACAGGATCAGTGTCTAAGCTCGCATGAGACTCTTGAGTCTTCGTCTGAAGCATCTGGAAAGAAAATCCACAGGCCCGTTGCCCGATCATTGAACGCCAAACCATCTCACCCAATCTTCAAATTATACTCTGAAAATAATGCTCTTCTTCATTTCTTCGCCGCCCTATTTTTAGGCTTTCTTCAATCCCATTGGGTTCCGTTTCGCGTTTGTTCCTGGTGCGGGAAAGCCCATCCAGCCCATCATATACAACGTGAGCTTATATTACAAGACCGCGGTATCAGTTCTCGCCGACCACTATATCGCCTAGCCGTGTCCCGTGGTTTTCAGGCCACCACACAGCTCATCCCGCTGTGAGCCCAGCTTGATTCCTCACCTCACCACCACCTTGGCTCGTGGCTCTGGAATGACCTACCCTATCCAGTGTGAGTGAACCCAGGACGACTCCATAGATGAGTCTCTGCGTACTGGTCCCCGCGATGTCAAACGGAGAGGCACCGCGGATAATTAAGAAACCATCCTTGGTCTTGCTTTCTATCGCGAAGCTGGTTTTGGGTTTATCCAGTACAAGCCGGATATGTAGTGTTCGCATAACGGTGTCACTTCACACCAGTATTTTTCGGGCTAGAGGAGTCCCATTATTTACCCCGCCGGTGCGGGATGTTGTGTTCCCAGGTATTGGCTTAAGGAGCCTACGATGGTGTGTAAGTATGATTACACGTCACTAGGAGCACTGATATAACGGGTCCCAGATCCGAAGTGGCTTGAGGTTTATCTCACAACGGATGTGCCAACGAAAAAACACTAGCTGGATGCATTGGGAATAAAACAGCGGGTACAAAGTCAACCCGTCACCGGGTCTTGGTCGTGGAGATCGTGCTGCGCGTGCTTTTCAAGCGACTTGTTGGGAAGCAGCCGTAAGTAAGCTCCAGAGAGGGCGAGGCCGCATACTGTGGCTAGGATAAAAAAGCGACGAGAGTCATAATCTTCACGGGGAATCAGGAACCCACGAGGACGCGAACAGTTGGTGGAGTGAAAACGTTTCACAGCTTCCTTGATGGTATTCTCATATTGGTATCTCGAATTAAAGATAGTAAACTTAATAATAATTCCGTTTTTTTTCGGTAAGCCCCATAGTCCCAAGCCGCACACACAAACTCCAACCAAGCCAAAGAAACGCAGTACCGTTCTCCTTTCCTGAACCAGGCCCTCCCAGTCTTAAACTCCTATTAGTTATGCCCAACCCCATGAATAGAGGGCAATAGATAAAGAGAACCCGCGCAGAAAATCCCAGTAGTTCTATCCCCCTGAAACAAACTTCGGGAAAGAAACGCTCATCCCGAAACTAGCCCCAACCCGTCAACATTCCAGTGATTCCCCAGCGTGACAAGCTTCCGCTTAATCCCATCCCCAATCCGCGTGCTGCTACCCTCATCGATAGCCATCACCCCGTAGGAAAGCACGCCGGCCGACTTGTCAAGTCCAACCGTGGAGCCATCCGGCCTCGTCAACACCGCCACGCCGTCCCCAGACCAAAGATACGCAATAATTGATACGTCCTCTGGCGTGACCTGGTCTATCGATACCGGCTCCCCGCTCACGGGAGCCATACCGGGACTCCCGTCTCCAGCGCTAGCAGCAATCCCGGCGTCTTCAGTCTTTACCGGAGATCGCGGCGCGGGTATAGGCGATGCCTGAAGTACCTGCTGTTTCTGGAAAGCCGGGTCCATCCGGCAAACGCTATCAATCCAAAGGATAAGCGTTGCCCTGTATATCGCCGCAGACCACCAGCTCGGTCTTTGATCAGGCGGCATAGACCGCACGAGCCGCATGACCTGCCCAGAGTGGAAGATTGACTCCTCCCTGTTGGACACGCATCGTTTGTGTCGCACCGCTAGGTCCCAGTACGACCCGTCAAAGGCCTCACGGCGTGCGAGCCGCTCGATTTCCGGGAAGTTGGTGACGGCGTTGAGCGAGATGAGGTGGTAGAGGACCAGGTTGCAGCGCGTAGTATGGCAGCCCGGATTGGATTTTTGCAGCGCCATGGACAGCTCGTACCACTTTTGGAGGAGGGCCTGGACCTCTTCGAGGCGGAGCTGTGTGCTCTCCTTGGTGGCTCCGCGCGAAGGGGAGCACCGGGAGGAGATGGTGTCGGAGAAGCAGGAGAGCATCTGTCGGATGTGGCAGAGAAGGGACTGTAGAGGATGGAGAAGGAGCCGCATGTGCACTGGTGTCAGCATCCCTTGTCTCCGTCCTAGGTTGTCTTGCAAGAAGTCCTGGAATAGATCACACAGTGAAGGGGAGATGGGCGGTGCGCCCAACATTTGGGGGTTGACGGTGTTGCCTCCCGCATATATCTTCTGCGCGTTGGACGACCACTCGTCTACACTTGTCGCCATCCAAAGAGATTCCGGTCCGGGCAGAGGGCATTGAAGTTCGGAAATCGCTAGCATCGGTGCGGTGTCATGGAAAAGGCCGAGCTCTTGGTCGACCATAACCCAGTTGTACACAAGACTGAGGGTAAAGTTAGCTCGATTATTTTCCTTGTAGAGCCTGACTTAGCATCCATACCGGTTCTGAAGTTCATGATGTAGCCAATTCCGCCATTGCAGCTCAGGATTTATAGATCCGTCGAGGGTAGGGATCATTGACACCCGCGGCTCAAGCATGCCAGCATGCTTTAGCATCTACCACATCATTGAAATTAGTATAAACCCTTTTTCTGCATGTTCTTTGGACTAGACATCACTCACTGCAAGATACATGCCACGCTGTCCCATGGCAATGTCCATCAGCCACTTATCACCGCTCCATGCACCAACAATAGTAAAGAGCATAGCGCAGCGGAGAGCCACTGGATCCGCCGAGAACTCCACGTTCTTCTCAATGACATCAAACAGGGAGATGCGGCAAGTCTCCGTTAGACCAGCCGCGAGGTATCTCGCCTCCGCCATGGGAACCGTCGAGGCACCCTGCGCAATCATCAACAAAACCAGTAGCGTCGAGGCCTGGTTGTTGACGAGCATCTCGTTAGGGTCAACGCAGCCGCCAAGAACGAGGTTGAAGTAGCTCGATTGGCTCCGGACGTAGCTCCGGAGGAAGTACTCCAGCATCTCATTAGGGGGTAAAACGAGGAAGTTAAAGTTTCCCGGGCTTGGAAACCCGTTCTTCGGATAGCTGTTGACCCCTCCGCGGTGAATGTCGAGGGCCTTGTGCAGGAATGATTGAGTAATGGCGAGCATCTTATCGCGTGTCCGCTGCGTTATGGGAACAACGGAGGAGAGGCCCTCTGCATCCCAGTTGACCTGCCCGAGGTACCTCTGGAGAGAGTTCCAGGTGCCCTCTTCCTTTGACTTTTGTTCCAGGAACTCGAGGTGCACTATAGCAGTCCGAGGGCATGACCCTGAGAAAATTGGCGGGTTGCATCGGGCTAGCGGCCAAGACGACTCCGCGGCAATGACAACGTCGAACTCGGGTATCATTCCGTCAACCATCGTCGTAGACGCCGGCGGTGTCATAGGCTTCAACATGCTCTCGTATTCTCCCGAAGACAGGATGCTAGTGCTGCTCGTCATCATGGAGCCTCTGGATGACGTGGATGTCATGGGCTCTGACCCAGAAGACATGTCGCTCAGGTCCGTGAAGCCAGTAGGAAGTGGGGTGTTGACGAGCTGCATCTGGTTCGCATACATGTCCAGTTCAAGCGGGTAGTCTGACCACAGCATCAGCTCCTGGTATCCCGCGTCTGGCGCAATGAAATCGCCTCCAAGGGGTAATATGTCGTCCAGTCCTTCCATCCGGCTAGGAGAGCTGAAGTGTTCGGGGCTGTGCTGTTGTAATTTGTGCAGGCCGTCGGTCATTCTGGGGTCAATTGTCCCCATGGGAGATCCTAACGGAGGCGAAAGGTTGACAGGAGTTTTTGGCCCGGGTATCGCAGAGTCGAGATCCATAAACGCCACTGGCGGTACTAGTGACTGGACTTGTTGAGAGGGCGGCGGCGGCATGATTCCGTTGTTGAAGGCGGCGCTCGCTTGGGCTGCGCGAACGGCAGCTTTCGAAGACCTACGAGCAAAGCGTGCCGCGCAAGGGAGGTTCTTCTCGGCGCAACGCGCACATGGAACCCTCTTATCGCAGCCAGTCTTGGCATTGGCACAGTTTTGGCAAGCAATGGGGGTCCTACCCGCTACGGTAGGAACGCCTCCTGGTAGTGGTTCCATCGGATCTCGAGCTTCATGGTAGGTTGAATGGTGTCGCTGAAGCAAGTCTCTAATTCCATCATTATATTAGAGCTGGGCCCGTGACACAAATAGTAGCCTGCTTGGTCAACTTACCTCCTGGCAAATGAGAGCTGACACGCACTGCACCTGTGAGGCTTCACATTCGTGTCTATACATGTGTATGTCAGTACTGGAGACGAAGTTTGAAGCGTTGATAAAATGGGGTACGAGTTAACTCACGACTTGGGATGTGCCTCTCCAGGTGCTCCTTTCTCGTGAAGGACTTTCCACAATAAGCACAAAACACAACCATGGTGAGATGTTGTGAGTTGTAGAGTTATTCAAATGTGTTGACGGCGCTCTCCAACCGGCGTTCACAATCCCCGTTGCTCGTCTGAACAAAATGTAGTACGCTGCTCTTGACCTTCGTACAATCTTTGATGTTCCTGGGGGCCGGGCTCCTTGAAGCGAGGGAGGTGGTATGTGGATGAGAAAGGAGAAACGATTTCAAGACGGTATCGAAGAAAATAATTTGTAGAAAGGAAGGATTAATAGATAAAGAACGGACAACCACAAAACTCCTCCCACATACAACCCCGGGTGCAATAGACTTGCGGCTGCTGGGATATGGCGTGCATTAATGTGCCCCAATATTCCGGCAACACCGAGAGTAGTGTTTAAAGGTTGTTTTGATTCTCAGGACGTATATGACGGAGTGGTAGATGAGATATATGAAAGAGAGGGGACATGGGCCTATTAAGGAAGCAGAAGAAGTGCTGACTGTGGAGACGTAGAGAATTACCAGGCCCAGATTTTGTGTCCCGCCTCAGCGTATCCGAGTACTTATTTCCGGCACATAGTGTGGGACCCGTATAGTGTAGCCGATAGGATACGAACCATGGGGTCCGTGACTTGGGACTGAGGCGGTGTTTGCAGTGAGATGACGGGGTGGGCAACGACACGGTCAGACGACGAGTATTCCAAGACAGCGGAGAAGCCACTCTGAGTGGACTATCATGGGGCCAGGTGCCTTTTTCGTGGAGCGGTCAGCCGCAAGATACACCCGATAGCCAGTAATATGTGTAGAGTAACGCACCCGTCTGGATGGATGGGGGTACAAGCAGGGGTATGCACTCAAACAGGCCCCATCGAGGCACGGACCTGTGCGGTGGGCATTGCTGAGGTGACCCAATACCTAGGAAACAGACGAAGTACATCAGGCTAACTCGATGGGACCCGGGATATTGTGTTTCTACCGCGTTTTCGGGGTCGATGCCAAGCAGAGTGGGGCCGTCTCAGTCAAGTTCCGAGATCGTCCTCGCATCGGAGGCGTCTAAGCGTCGGAATGCCGATGGATTCGATCGAGCAAGGGAAATGTGAAAGTGCATAGCCGCCACATGGGCGCCCAAGAAGCAACCAAGAGCTGGGGATTCGATATGTGAGAAAAGACAGATTGGCCAGGGCACAGCCTGTTCCCGATATAGCTGAAGTGACAGAGGAACGAACAGTGGTTTGTCTGATGGCACGGGGCAATTCGGCGCTGCTACCCATGCCTACCCTGGCCGCGGGTGAGTCGGGAGCTCCCAGTCGGAGCCGGATAATTCCCTCCATGAGTATCGCCGCAGAGGGGGGTGCGGAAGGGTTTGGGGAGTGTGCTGGGGATGTCTTGGTACCAAGCGTGATTGAAGAAAACAATAGTGGAGTCAAGTTTTGTTTGCTCGGGGCCTCTTTTTGACATTGCATTCTGGTTTCTTCTTGTCGATGGCTAAATGATTTTGCTCAAAGAAAAGGGACATAAGGTCTAAAGCACGCAATGAAGCACGACAGCTCCACCTGGCAAAGTGTAAGATGCAGAGCAGACCGTGTTAGGATACGGGCACACTTTTCGGCGTGGAGAAAACAACTATGAAAATCTCCTGCAGATGTCTCCGCGGAAATCACTTGCTTTTTCCAGGTTCTTTAGCATTGGTCCATAACTGGCTTCAGTTTCTTTGCTTTTGGTCTTCCCAGACTCGATGCACGATGACGGCGACAGCCGCAGTTTCTCATGGAGGACCTGACAACGGCCGAACTCTTAGGACTTTTCCCGGTGCGAAGCTGGGTAGACGCGGCCCAACCAGAATTCGGTACCACGGCGGGGAGATAAGTTAAACGAGCCGACCGGGACGGTTGGAAGCAAACGATTGGACCGTCTGCGAGGGCGTGCTTAGATTAGATCCGGCGGCGTACAAACGCTGTGCTGTTCCAAGGAGGAAGGGAGACCACCAAGCAGCCTGCCCATCCAAACCGGCATGGTTCAGTCCAGGTCGAAGCAGGTATGGGTGGTGCGACGTCGGTTCAGCTTGGCTATTGGACGGTTCAAGGTACCGGCTCCTCTATTCCTACGGATGGGAGGTTGAGTCGAATTGGAACTGTTGGCGGAGGAGGGCTTGCAGGCCCGGGTGGTTTCCTTCAGCGAGTGGGTAGCTAGCCACAGTGGGTCGGCCCTTCCGAACACAAGGACGTCATATGCGCAGCTTAGGAAGGCACTCCCGGCGTACCTTTATCTTTCCTGCATGTGCTCGTAGACATGCTTGCATCCCGGACAGGGGCGTTCCTGCCGTTGCGGAGAAGACCATGAGCCGTCATATCTGGCACTCTCGGGAAGCAGCGATCCGAGCGGTGATGCAGATCATATACCCGGAATGCCTCTGGGCAGGCATTCCAGCCGGCGCTGGTTCGCTCCTGGTTACAGATACTAGCGCTATATGACATCGTTTGCTAGGATAGAGTTCCGGTTTCCGAGCGATAGCTGAGAAAGCCAGTTGATGTATTTTACCCGATGTGTGAGGACCGTGTAATGAGCTATCGCTACAATATGCACATCTCGCTGTCGGGAGGATTATCTACAAGTATACACTCGGCTTGTATGTATCGATGAAAATTTGAGGTGGCGGCGATACTCTGACTGTATACCTGGCTCCTATACACTGGAAGGAGCTGCGCGGTTCGTCGTGCTCCCGCTTGGATACTGCCTAATGTCTTGCTTCACGTGAAATGCGGGTAGTGGGAGGAAACAAAGCTCTGGGCATTATCCCGATATCTATTACCAAAGACTTGGGTTTGCGGGATCGCTCGCTCGGGACTGTGTCTTACTGCACAGGGCGCGGAGTACGAGAAGTCTCAGCGCTTGGACAGGGTCCGCGCGCGGGGATTGACGAGACCTGGATTACATGTGTTCGAAGATGTTAAGAAACTGGCTTCTGAGGAGCCGTGGATCTTTCTGTGGGAAGAGGCGGCCTGGGCTCTCGTCTCTCAGATCGCAATTGACAGCATTAGGCTCTCGTCCTCGTATGTCAGTCAGCCAACCCATGGTCACGCAAGGTTAGTCAGGGGGTCATCTTCGTACCGAATATCTGACTGTTCTCAAGTCGCATTGTAAACTTCTCCTGTACTTGCCTCCTACTTACTAAATGTATCTTTGTGAGGTCCGCCCATATGATGCTTAGCTCGGTCATGGCGACCACTTCATACTGCGGGAAGAAACGGAATCTTACCGCGCATCTCTGAATTTCCTGGGACAATGTGTTTCTTGGTCAAGGAGCGTTTGTATCATGGTAACAGTAACCTCGTAGCACCGACCCAAGAAAGCCATTGTTCCACGGCGCACTTGCAACGATCGGGATGGCCACGAGTGCACGGCTTGCCGCAGCATTGCCGCAGCAGTGGAGAAAGGCTGATTTCAAGCACAACTTGGGCAATTGCAAGAACGCCTTGCTTGTAGGGATGTACAGGAGCACGGAGGCACCGATAATAGAAGCAGGCGGCGGCGGCGTGATGGTGCGACTTGGGGGCCGGGAGGTTTGCTGGGAAGTTCCCGATGGGAGCCAATGGGGGGTGGCCCCAAGCTAGTTTATCCCACTTACACGTCCCTCGTATAGCCCGCTTGGATAGCGATTACATTCATGCATACAGCTATGTTTCTGGGAGAAAGCTTGGCCGGCCTTCTTAAACGATGCGTGGTGCTGTTTGAGAGTAGACTAGCACGGCGTCAACTCTACAAGGGGATTGGCCAGGTCTTCCCTCGGGTCTAATACTAGTTATCGGACAGCTTCTAGGATGTTCTCCGAATGGAGAGCTAGCTTCGTGATGGGGTGGAAAATCCATCCCGAGCAGTACCATATTCGCGAGTTAAGACCAAATTTACTGGACTACCCTCCGAGAGCGGGGCCGCGCCCGGGCCGAGGACCCACGCCGAAGCTCCGGTTCAAAACTCTCAGCTCCGAATCCTTTGACAAATGACCCTCTCAAAATTCTTCGCCTATCCCTGGCGAAATTGCTTCCAGTGTACTGTCAAAGTTACCCCTGTAAGCGAACAACGAATCCACAACTAATCCTTATTTCCCGCGGTTGATTCGTCGCTAGAAGATGGTCGGGACCGGGTGTGGATTGAGACACGGCAGAGACCACGGGATGGGACGTGGCAAAACACCTGCGGCCAATCTAAATAGTATTTTAACAATTCATGTCAATTGCCAAGGGGGTAATCATATCATTTTCCTGTGTTCATGGAGTTTCGTGACCCAGGGGAGCGTTTGTAATAGTGGGCCGAGCAACATGAGCAGCGGAAGATCCAGCGCACATGTAGCTCACGGACCGTCCCTGATTCGAGCCAATGAGACAGTTGTTCGATACACCACACTAAGCGCATTCTTCTTTTTTCTTTTTTTTTAGTATGCTGACAATGACAATGACATCTCGGCAGGGGTACTTGAAGAAAAGGATTCTAAAAATAAGCTTACGAAGCGACCTGATATCACTAACGGGATGATAGCTGACCAGCGTGTAAGTCGGTGTAAGCACCTTTCTCATCCTTCCCTCTCGCCCATATCGATCCTCCCGTACATAAATATGTTCATTTCGCCGGGCGAAAGATGAAGTACGGGTGCTCGGACGCTTGAGTGAGATTGGAAGTTTTGGGGCTTTGTATCACAGGGTCTAGGATCTAGTGGTGGTGTTTTACCATCTGTTCCTGGTGTGATGAGCTAGTCCGAGTCGGAGCGCCGTTGCAAGTTGGAAGAAATACTTGGCATTATGTACAGTAATTTTCGGGGCTCTGGATCGTGAACAAGGTACCGTAGAGTGTAATACCCATCATTATCAAGGGAAAGTGAAAACGACGAGGTTGGGTGGAGCCGAGATGTTAAGCTAGGGCATTAAGCTGCCCATCAGCTTCCACGATGCTGTGAACTATGACGCCTTCTCGAGACACCCAAAATCACTAGAATCTCGCAAACAGGGAACCCTGTCTCCACATACGCAAAGAGCCCTCGTGCCAACTGCTCTCCTGCACGCTCCCGTTCCACCACGCCGCATCACGGAGACCGGCACAAGCTGATCTCGCCACCCATTGGAGAAATGATCCCGAAGCTCGGCATTCTCGACGTTCAACTGAGCTGTTTCCATTCTCACAACATACTTATTCTCGTATTCGCCCCCTTCCGCTACCCTCAACATCGCGCAGAATAGCTTGTTTATGCGTCCCGTGATTAACGCCCACCCGGCCCAACCGGCGATCCTGATCTCGCGTTATCGTAGCTATTACACTTGAAGGACTGAGAGCTGAAATATGGAGTGACAAGATGCGGAGGCCTTTGCGGGACGAGGTAGTCGGAAGTCAGTACCGTCGGATGCAATAGGCCGAGCCGGATACGGCCAGCCCTACAGGCAGTGGCTTTATCTGTCCGTACTACGCCAGCGACGATTCGCCTGAGCCGAAATGCGACGACTCTAGCCATGAGCTGAGGTTGGAACACGGCTAGGAGCGCGGAGCGGAAGCTCAGCTACCGAGTGGGCGTGTCTGCTATGTTGCCATTTGGGCCTTGGCGCCGCCACGTGGTAAGAGCAGAGGATCTATGCGAGGTGTAGCGCCTAGTGAGTTTCAGAAGGCTGGCTTGGGAGTGAGGGCGCCATCTTTCTCGCCGCGGGCGTCGCGCGTCGGCGATTGGGCTGCAGAAAGATCGTCTTGAGGTGCAGCGCCCGCGTGGACACGACCGGGCTGAGGTGCCGGTGTAAATTTCGGGACCTCGAAGTAATTCTATGCCTGTTACGGGGGAATCGGAGACGGGGGCCCTTCGTGAGCTCGGGGAAGCCAGCTTTGAGCTGCAGCGTGTAAGTGGGGTTACCGCCAGGCACGCACGGAAGCATCTTCGTATCTCACATATTCGAGCGTGGGGAGATCGTGCCCACTTCTCAGGAATCATCAGCTTGGCGAGCGTTTTGCGGGCCCGGGAACGAAACCCCGTGGAGCTGATGACCCAAGACCTCGCTAGGTCCATGTCTCGGGATGATCACCACCCCGGTTCCTGAACCCGAAGTAAGGATTCTGAGCCCTGTCTAGCCGCACTGATGAATAAAATGAGCAATGCTTTTACCTAGCCTTGGTTAGGCTAGGTGCCATAGCAACGGCGATGTGGATATTTCCTTTCCCCTGGTTGTCGTAACAGTGAGGTGTCGGACCCCTTGCACCTGTCATTACTTTTCCCCTTCAACGCTCTCACATAAGTGGGTTTCTCGTCAAAATGCTCATTTGAAATCTCCATTACTTATTACGAAGTGCCTCGCACTCGCAACCGCAACAATTTGAGACCAATCCAGCTCTTATCACCATGCTCAGCTTCCACGAGGACACGAGCAGAGATGAGCGCGGACAATGCAGATCTCTCATCTTTTCAGCAAGCCACCAATGCCATTTCCCGCCCGAGCCGAGTGCTCTGCCCCTTTTCCGGTGGCGCTTCAAGCATCTGATGATCAGACTCCACGCCAGGCGACAGGACGAAGAAGAAAAACAAGTGTGGCTAAGACACCCAGCCACCAGACTTTCAGAGGCACGATCAGTTCACCGGAGCAACGCTCAGGCCGCCGGCTCTCGTATAATGGTGTATCGGAAGGAACAGGTTTCAACTGTAAGCTTGGAATCCGAGCTCGAGTCCCATCTGCCCCTTGATGAAGGGATAGCTCGGAACTTCGATGCGTCAGGAACGCGCGCGGTATTTTGACGTGAGACACGCCGACGCCAGATGCAAGAAAACGTGTACGTGCGTTGGTTTAGATACGGGGCCTCGGTCTCTGAGAACGCCGAGTCGCACCGGCTGCGAGCTACGCCTATGGTTGCCTCTTGGGCCTGAGGACCGCCAGTAGACACACTACACGTCGGAATGAAATACCCGGGAGTGAGCTTTTAAGAGGCCCTAGGGTCTTGACTTTTGTTATTGCCGGGCCGCGTGATAGCTTCCGCGGTTGGTCCTACTGACCGAGGCCTGTGCGGCACTCAAGATTATCGTGGGTTCTCGCCGAGCGGACATATCAGATAACCCATCACCAGTAGCTCTAGCTCTTCCCGCCAGCTTCTAGCTGCATAGAAACGTCCGAGGCAGCTGCGGAGGATTCCTAGGACCCGCCGAGTGTAGGATACACTAAGTATACAAGGCGCACACCTCGTTCTCGCACGTGTGGCCTACAGCCAGAGCGTTCCACCAGCGCTGCCACCATCCTCGTAGAAGGGCGTCGTGTGGGTACACGAGTAGGAAGGGGCGCCCGCCACGAGGCCCGTAGTTAGTGGGGAGGGTGTGTGAGTTCGCCTAGGACCGACGCTGCACTTCATGACCGGGCTGGCCTATAGTTGCCTACACCTGTGGCAAGCTTACATCCCTCCGCCCCAAGAGGAGCTGGATGCGCCGATTGTTAGCACCAGCCTCCAGAAAGGGAAAGAGTTTCTGCTGATGTGCAAGCCCGGGGTGACTCCGCGCGGGCCTCGTAGCAGGCATTGCCTTCCGTCCCCAAATGGCCCAAACTCCACGGCTGTACAAGGAGTAAAGACCCCTAAGAACAAATTCAGTGGCTATTCTCCGCCGCCCCCATCAACTAGTCACAAGGTACGCTTGTACGATCCCTAATGTAGGTCATGCATCTCTCTTAATCTAATTCTCCAGCGAACGGCGCGTTGCACACGGGAGGGAGTACACGCGTCCGAGTGAGAGAGGTGGAGGATGAGCTGTGTATGTCGTGGGCGGTGACGTGTGATACCGGAGCTTCCGGCGCTGGTAGTGCTGCGAGTCGGGGGTGCGCTGGATGACGGGGCGCAGGAGACACCCCGCCCCTGGAGGAGAAAAGGAATCCAGGACTGTGCGAGGGAGCGAGCAGAGTGATTCTTCCCGCAGGAGGATGATAGAGGTCCCGACCCCTCCGAGGGTGTTCGTTGTGGGTTGGACAGGGGGGTGTTCGTGGCTGGCTCCGGGGAGAAGCATCCGTGGACAGCTAGGATCGTCAATGTCCTTTGCGGGGGCTATGATTAGCCGACCCTGCGCATACCCTAAGAAAATAGAAGGCTGCCTCCAGGGCTGTTCCCCGAGCTGAGCGGGGGATATATCAGCTTACGCTTTCAAACAAATGCATCTTGGTAAGGATGTCACTGGGTGATAGCTGTGCTTGGTCTGACGACTCCAAAAAGCTGAATGCATGGTTAGAGCCTTTCCAAAGCATCATCTCGGCGTCAAAAGCCTAAAATAGTCTGTTAGACAACTGGGGTGTGCGATTTGAACGAACGGATGCTAGGAGAGGGGGCAGGAAAGTGCACTCTGGGGGTTTTGCATTGAAACTAGGTAAAGCCCCAGAGTGTAACCCCAGGGTGACAATTTCGTAGCCATTTCAAGTTTCAGCATAAGCATACCTTGAAAGACTGTAGCATGGCGCATCTTGTGATGCCATTCCGGAGCTTCAGGGCCATGGGAAGGAAAACAGAATGACCGACACTATTCTGCGTATGGGCACAATAGATCACGCAGTGCCTTTCCGAGTTTGCCGAGTTCTCTGTTCCGGAAGTTAGAGATAGGAAAACACAAAAGATAACCTGCGAAGATGACAGGCAGTATTCGGACCTGCACTCATAGGTCCCACTGGAGAGGAAGAGTGACGAACAACAGAGGCAGAACCCTAATAAAGGCCGGCGTAAAGGAGTCTGGTTTCCCTCCCGAGCACCAGATTCATCCTTCATGTTCCCCCCGTTGGATTTGACAGATCGCAACCGTCTCCGAGACCCAAGGACAGAGTCGTACTGCAACCGGCCCATCCAATTTCCTGGGATTAAATACAGGTGCAACGAAGCGCAAAGTCTCGACCTCCATGTCTCGGGATTTGGCAGACGTCAAGGGATAATTCCCTTCCGAGGGTTCTGTGTAAGATGTGCATCGTATGGTCCGCGTATGTGATCGGATATGGGACGCTCCTTGGGAAGTCTAGGTAGTAGTGGCTGTGGTATGTGGAGGCTGGGCTTCTGAGTGATGAGAGTGCACAAACGACATTTTTGAACGAAGTAGCATTGGTTGGTATATCAAACGAAAACTCCATTCCAGATATGACGAATGGCCTGCTCTAATTCTAAGCTTTCCTCAACACGGGTTGTCAGTCCCATATCCCGGCGTGTCATATTTCAGGGGAGGCGACTCTAGGTGAAGCATTCAACAAGGCGTCGAGGGATCTTTGCTTCAAAGAAGATCTGTACCGGCAGAAGTCGGGAGACCGAAGACGGCATTTGACCCAAAAAGAATCGTATTACTCCTGCTTCTATGCATACGGACTAACATACCATCGGAAGGTGTTGCGCGGGAACGGGTTGCTTGAGGACTCTCAGCAGGCTTCTGCATC
>JAGFNX010000238.1:0-12451 GCA_017657125.1 Scopulariopsis brevicaulis
TGTCGGATGGGTATCCATGGCATCCGTCGGTGTCCTCCCCGCCTTCACCTTTCGGGATGAAATGCGGAGTGCGAACGCAACGCCATTGGAAGATGCGGCTTACGATGCATTTCCCCCGTAAACCTTTTTTTCGTCCGAGAMCGTCACCGAGATCCAACGATGAGAAGAAGAAAAAAAGGCATCCACACTCCCGCGACCATCCATCGCTGTACAGCAAAGCGCGTCGGTGTCGAAACCCGGAACCGCCCACCGCACCCACGCCCACGCACAACCACACACCCCCAGGGCAACTCGCAGCTGCGGGCGGCCTGATTGGCGGCCCGCGCGGGTGGGCTCTGCTGGTTCAGTGGTCCCAGAAGAGCGGTGTCCCTCCACGGGAGCCTCTCGCGGTTCGGAAGGGCAGGGGCCAGTATTACTACCGGGGTCCGCCGCCCACCCGTCCTCCCCTTTCCCTCCCTCTCCTCTTCCCCAATCCTCAATATCGTCATTCTCGATTTCTTTCGGGGCCACTCATTTTTTTTTTTTGCCTTCTTGATCCCAGTCCTTCTTTTTTTCCTTCTTTTCCACTCCCTTTTTTACAAAGTTGTTCTATTCGCGTCACTCCTTTCCAAGGACCGTCAGCAGCCGCTCGCTCGCATTCGGAATTCCCGTCCACTCCTTCCGGGTTTCCAATTACGCTCATTATTTTCGGCTTCGACGACACTCACGCTCTTTCCCTCCTGATTCGAAATCACCTTGACGAAACGACGCCATCGCCACTCGGCCGGACATAGCTCCTCTTCCCCAAGAGGTTTAGGACGACACTCCTTTCGCGTTCCTTGCCAAGGCCTTGGATACGGTATCTGCTCGGCATATCCGACGCCGACTTCGCCCGGATAACCGCCCCCCCCAAAAACGAACAGGTCTGCGCGTTAGCGACGTCGCGACCAACCCAGGATCAGCCTGACCCTTTAATACTTGGAACACACCGACCGATATAGTGCTTCGGAAGTCTACGTTCCCACATACAATGTCCGCAGCCATGGCCTCGAACATGGACCCAACGGCCATCGCCCCGGCCTCGGTCTCGCCATCCGCCGCCTCCCCCACCTCGCTGTCCCCGGCCTCCGGCGCCACCCCGATCAAGTCCGAGCCCGACGTCAAGTCGCCCCTGGGCCAGAATGCGGCGAGGAGGCCGCCGCGGAAGAGCACCCTGACGCAGCAGCAGAAGAACCAGAAGAGGCAGCGCGCCACCCAGGACCAGCTGACGACGCTCGAGATGGAGTTCAGCAAGAACCCGACGCCCACGGCCGACGTGCGGGACCGGATAGCCGCCGAAATCAACATGACGCAGCGCTCTGTTCAGATTTGGTTCCAGAACAGGTGGGTTCGGTGTCTTGTCCTCTTATGACGGCGTTTACTGACGGGTGGGATGTGCTCAGGCGTGCGAAGATTAAGCTCTTGGCGAAGAAGCATCTCGAGAACGGCGAGGACCTGGACTCGATTCCCGAGTCTATGCGCCAGTACCTGGCCATGCAGGCCATCGAGTCTGGAAAGGGCCTCGCGGGGGGCTTCTTGGGCCGCTCCGGGCTTCTGCCCTGCGGCAACGGCATGCTCATGGGGGGTGATCCCACCGGCCAGAGCAAAGTTCGTAAGTTATCCGGAGCTCACACGAGGCGAGCTCGAGACCCGTGCGAGGATCTTCTGGGGCGCACGCTGACCTTTGCAGTCATCCAACATCTCACCTGCCGCGCTCTGAGCATCGGCACGTGGACCCGCGTCGGCCAGAACATGATGGACCTCATCGTTTTCTACTCCCCCGACAAGTGCACCATGACCTACTACATCAACAACGAGCAGGCGGGCTACAAGATCGAGTACCCCTTCGCCTACATCAAGAACATCTACCTCGAGAACAACGACGGCGACCCGGGCAAGCCCGCCGGCATCGTCATCGAGCTCAACCGCGCCCCGCACTTCTTCATGGACTCGAGCGCCAGCGCCCAGGGCTTCTACCAGGTCGCCGACTTCACCGAGGACATGCAGGCGTCCCACTGCCTCGTCCACCGCCTCGGCGGCAGCCCAAAGGTGCTCAGCGGCCAGCTCGCCAAGCTCGTCTCGCTCGAGTCCTTCATGAACCGCCACGTCCAGCCCCAGCCGCCCATGTTCGAGTCGCACGCCCTCTCGGCCTCGGCGCCCGTGTCCCCGACTGCGCGGCCCTCGTCGCAGCCCAGCTTCGCGCCCCACGTCGGCATGTACCAGGAGTCGTGGGGCGCCCCCCCGAGCGCCGCGCCCATGCGCGGGCCCGGCCACAAGCGGCAGCGCAGCCGCTCGGTGCCCATGCCCGTCGACTTCTCCATGTTCCAGGCGCCGATGCCCTCCTTCTACATCCAGCAGCCCGGCGAGGCGGCGCCGCACCACCACCAGGGGAACCCGCACATCTTCGCGCCCGTCCCGCAGCAGCCGACGAGCGCTCCCGGGCCGAACCTGCGGATCGACACGCAGGCGGGCTTCGGGCTCGACATGAGGCAGTACCCCATGTCTGCGACGACGGCGTCGCCGTCCGAGTTCTCGAGCCCCAACTTCTTCGCGCAGGGGTCGGATTCGACGCCGCTGCCGGTGCACACGCCCTACAGCAGCACGTTCCTCTCGCCCATGGCCAACTCGACGAGCCTCGTCCCGCCCGCGGTGTCGCCTATTCCCTTCAACGGGCCCTCGGAGCCGTCGATCGTCGAGCAGTCGCCGCCGATGGCGATGGGGCGGCCCGCGTCGGCGGGCGCGTATATCAACGAGGGGTCGTGCGCCGTCTCGGATGACGGGGCGGGGATGGGGGATATGTACGGCAAGCAGGGGTTTAGCGTCCCGATGCACGGACACGGACACGGGCACGGGCACGGGCACTCGCCGCACTTTGACCAGGGCCCCGAGACGGATATGAGCCACCTCGTGCAGTTCGACTCGGCGGAGCAGTCTAGCGTCTCGCCGCCCGCGATGCCGCACCCGCACGCGCACCAGCTGCACCCCGCGACGCCGCAGCACGCGCAATAGGGGGGAGCATCTCCCACCTTTGCCGGGGGAATCTATGGGGGGATATATAATATAGACTTGGATGGAAAGGTGGGGGATTACCGGAGCAAGCACTTTTTTTCAACGACGAAATGAGTCTGGGTGTTTTTTTGTTTTCCTTTTTTCCCCCCTCTGTTGAGGTGTCGTTTCATTTCCTTTGTCTGCGTCGTTGAAATCATTATACCAGGCGTTTTTTCTTTGGGTTCAGTCAAAGGGGTAGGGTGTGGTGGGGGGAGTGGTTCGAGAAACTATACCTAGAGCTTTTTGTTTCTATTCTCGTGCCGTCCCGTCGTTTCTGTGTCTGCTCGTTGATCTTTATGGATTTAGAGGATCTCGTGGATCTCGTGGATCTTGGTTTGGTTCTTGGTTCTTTCGTCTTGTTACATTCCGACCTGGGGTCGTTGAAAGTTTTTATATTATCTCCTTTATTTTCCGAAACATGATGGGATCGTCTTTGCTTTTTTTGATCTTTTTTTGGCTTTGGTCTTCCAGTTGAGGGTCGAGTTGAGTTGAGCTGAGTTGGGCTTGGCTATCACGGCGAGAGGGACGCATAATGCGCTTGGGACTTGCGGTCCCCATGGCGAGTGGCCGTGGATTATGGATGGGAGCGGGGGGGAAAGGGGAGAGCGATTTATAGTTGATCTTATATCCCTCTTTGAGATGTTGACTTGGGTTGTCTGGGGCTTGGTCCGGGTCATGATGGGAGTGGCCTGGGCCGCGGATTAATACAGTAAACGCCATATATTTTTTTTTGCAGCCTCTGTTTTCTATCTCATCCTTGTGATTCTTGACCATTTATCACACGTGGGATGGGATGTAGATTAAGTGAAAAGACGTCGGAGGGAGCAAGAGGGCGGTTGGATGAAATAGATGCCCCCGAGACATCGTCGGCTTTGTGTGGATCATGTGATGCTGCGACGATTGCTTGACGACGATGTGCAGACCTGGAGCGAGGGGGTGGGGCGGTGCTAGCATCGCACACATGGCATGTTTCGTGTTTGGGGGATGGAATGGTGTTACGCGGCCGTTAGCGCTCAATCTGCCTTTCAGTAGAAGTGCTGGGCTCGATTCCGGGGCGGTGCTCTCCGCGCGTTGGGATCCACAGCTTGCGTGGTCCGGGGGAATTGAGTTTGTGGTTCACCCTGGGGAAGTTCCACGGGGTACGAGGTAATACTACGAGGCCAAGTTCTGTTTCGGGATGGAGTATTGGTTGGGAGGTATGGACTGGTGTGGGTGGAAGTTTGTTTATCAAGGAGGCGGAGGATTCAGGCGGAGGAGGGGGCTGTGAAGCGGGAGAGGATCGTGAGACAGCAAAGAGTACTTGTCGTGAAGGGACAAGAGATGACGCAAAGGAAATATTCTGTGCATCACGGGATTGGCCCCACCGGTCGTGATGGAGCGGGTGGTCCGCGATACGGACTCGAGGTCGTGTTTCCGAGGTACGGAGCTCACGACAAGGCGATCTGGGGACGAAACGGATAACATCGTACCTCGTCCACCTCCAATCGCCATCCACCAACGGAAGCTTCTCCCCCTCATTGATGCGCTACCGTTGACGTGCAGACGACTGGAGCCAACCAGGCACAAAGTATTACTCCGTACCGCCAGTCCCAGCCCGGCCTCATCCACACATCAAAATGCGGGGGAGTCGCAAAATCCAAATCCAGGGAACGCGCGTTGCTCTTCGCCACTCGCCAGGTAAGCTCGACGTAGTCGGTGCTACTTGTACGCCAAACGCCAGCGGCGCCGCTACTGTGGGTTGCAGACTTGGGGCCGGGCTGGAGAGAGGAGGCGACGGCGTGTTTTAGCCCGGGCCTAGGGCGCTACTTTATCTCTCGTGTGGACTGGGGCGGGAGAGATCTCTGCTGGGTACGAGGGGAACCTTCGCCCACCCCTTGTTGATGACACGAGAGCGCTGTGGCTGAGCCTGTCGGCGGTCTCACCTCTGTGTCTATCCTCGCCGCAGGATGGACTGCGGACAGCATTCCTACGGGCCGTCACAGGCTTCATGCAGGCCACTGGTACTTCCATCGGCGGTAAAATCCCCCCGCGCATCCGCCCCAGTGGGCCACGCCGCGCAGCCCAATCACCGCGCTCCGCGCCCACCCTCTTCCCTGGCACGAGCAGAGGACCGACACTAGTTTTCCCGCCGAATCCCCCAAAGTCCGACCCCGACGACACCAAGCTTGACCCCATCGGAGGTCGATACGAAACAGGGTACCACTCGCGCGGCGGAGCATCCTTCCGATCCCAGCTGCAATTCCCCCCCGTCTTTCCCCCCCAGTTCTCATTTTTTCCCCCTTCCAGTCGCCTCGGAAGCTTTGTCGAGGGATTACCGGGCTCCTTTCCTGGCTCTCATCTATTTTCGTCTCATTTCCTTGATTTCATTGCCGTGGTCCGGTACACGGACTCACTGTTTCTGGCCAAAGCGAACCAACTTTCCCCTTTCGCTCATTTTTTTGTTTATCCCCCGGAAAAGGATCGGCCTCGTCGAGTCCGTTCCCCAGCATTCTTTTCTTCTTCTCGGCCCGCTCCAGGTCCCCTTTTACCCGCTTTCTTCTTCCCCCAGGCCCGCACCCCGTGCTTGGCGGACGATGACTGCTGCAGCGTCGGCTCGTCCTCGATAATCTAGCCTGCGGGTTTCCGAACGCACCCCCGAGAGACATCAACAAGCTTCGCCCGTGGCCCGTGGTTCCGGACGACGATCTCGCTCCACCTGTCTCGCGACCCCGGGGCGTTCCCGACGTACATAGAGCCCCAGTCTTCTCTGTCGATAGCTTCGCCGACCGACTGCTCCCAAGCTACGACGTTCCCAAGGAGCTCCAATCGCGGACCAGCACCCGCGACGACACACTAGCAGCCCAACCCGTGCATGGTAGACGCGTGCCGCCCACATGGCGCGACGCCAGAGCGGGGACCAGCCTCGCGACGCCGCACTCCCCCGCCAGACTGACCCGCGATCGACCCAGTCCCTCGATATCCCCGGCAACCCGCATCTCCGCTCCGACCCGCCCTCCCCCGGCGCCCTAGACCGCCACCATGTGCGCTTCTCCGCCCACGATCCGGTAGCCCCCACACCAGACCCCGTCGAGAAGCCCGGCGCCGCCTCCGGCTCCGCGAGTCCCGCCCCGGGGACCTCGAGCGGCGCCGCCGAGTCTGACTACAAGGTCGTCATGCAGCCCGCGCCCCCGGGCCGGTCGAAGCTCTGGCGCGCGCGCGAGGCCGCCAAGAGCCACGCCGCAGCGGCGTACCGGCGGGTCGTGGTCGAGGGGATCCTCCGCCGCAAGCCGCTGCCGCCGACCAAGGACGGGCGGCGCATCCAGCTCGGCGGCGGCGCGCACTGCCCGCAGAGGCTGGTCGACGAGCGGACGGGCAAGGGGTACGTGAGCAACTTTATCCGCTCGAGCAGGTACACGGTGTGGGACTTTTTGCCGAAGCAGCTCATCTTCCAGTTTAGCAGGCTGGCCAACTTCTACTTCCTCGTCATCGCCATCATGCAGATGATCCCGGGGCTGAGCACCACGGGCAAGTACACCACCGTCATCCCGCTCGCCATCTTCGTGACGTTCAGCATGGCCAAGGAGGGGTTTGACGACTACCGCCGGTACGTGCTCGACAAGGGGGAGAACAGGAGCAGCGCGTGGGTCCTCCGCGGCACCAAGGACGCCGCGGGCGGTAGGAAGGCCGGCAAACCGTGGGACCGCCTGAAGCCAAAGGAGAAGGGCGGTGCCGACGACGACGAAGACGACGACGTGGAGGCCCTCGAGGACGCGGGCGACGACGCCGACTGGATACGCATCCAGTGGCAGCACGTCATGGTCGGCGACATCGTCCGCCTGCGCCGCGACGACAACGTGCCCGCCGATCTCGTTCTCCTGCACGCCACCGGCCCCAACGCCATCGCCTACATCGAGACCATGGCGCTCGACGGCGAGACGAACCTCAAGAGCAAGCAGGCGTGCCCGCTACTGGCGAAGCGGTGCGGCTCCGTCGCCGCAACCCGGTCCTGCGACGCCGAGGTCGTGTCCGAGGACCCGAACATCGACCTGTACAACTACGACGGCCGCGTCACCGTCGGCGGCGAGACGCTGCCGCTGACGGTCAACAACGTCGTGTACCGCGGGTCGACGGTGCGCAACACCGCCGAGGCGGTGGGGCTGGTCATCAACTCGGGCGAGGAGTGCAAGATCCGGATGAACGCGCAGAAGAGCATCCGCGCCAAGGCCCCCAAGATCCAGGCCCTAGTCAACCGCATCGTCCTCTTCCTCGTCGTCGTCGTCGTCATGATCAGCATCGGCTTGACTATCGGGTACTTCCGGTGGCGGCCCGCGACAGAGAGGTACCTGTGGTACCTCGAGGGCGCCACGCTCTCGTTCAAGAACATCTTCATCGCCTTCATCCTCATGTTCAACACGCTCATCCCGCTCTCGCTGCTCATCAGCCTCGAGATCATCAAGCTGGGCCAGCTCTACTTCCTCGGTGACATCGAGATGTACGACCCCGTCTCCAACACGCCAATGGTCGCCAACACCATGACCATCCTCGAGAACCTCGGCCAGGTCAACTACGTCTTCTCCGACAAGACGGGGACCCTCACCGACAACGTCATGCGCTTCCGCAAGATGTCCGTCGCGGGCGCGGCATGGCTGCACGAGATGGACGTCGTGCGCGACGAGGCGGAGAAGCGCCGCAAGATCGAGGAGTCGGAGCGGCTGCGGAAGAGCAAGAAGAAGGCCAAGGGGCCCGCCAAGGTCGGCAAGCCGGCCGACGTGGACGACGACTTTGCGCCGGAGACCCCCGGCGTCGAGACGTTTGGCCTCGACGAGCTGCGGGCGCTGGGGCCCGCCGACAACGATAAGCAGGTCAGCGGCGTCATCCCGTCGTCGCGGTCCGCGCGCGGCGTCACCGGGACGGAGCCCAAGACGGAGGAGCTCCTGCGGTACATCCGCGACCGGCCCAACAGCACGTTCTCGCGCAAGGCGCGGCACTTCATCATCTGCATGGCGCTGTGCAACACGTGCCTGCCGGGTGTCAAGGAGGACGGGAGCATCGAGTACGAGGCGGCGTCGCCCGACGAGCAGGCGCTGGTCGAGGCGGCGCGGGACCTCGGCTACGAGATGGTGGACCGGCCCGCCAACAGCATCAAGCTGCGGTACCCGGACCCCGTAACGGGGGCCGCCGTCGTCGAGTCGTTCGAGGTGCTCGACGTCATCGAGTTCACGAGCAAGCGCAAGCGTATGTCCATCGTGATCCGCATGCCTGACGGCCGGGTGTGCGTCTTCTGCAAGGGCGCCGACAGCGCCATGCTCCCGCGACTGAAGCTGAGCAACCTCGCGATCCAGAAGGCGCGCGAGGTTGAGTTGCAGGCGAGCAGGCGGCGAAGCGAGGAGCAGGAGAGCGTCATCCGGAGGCGCAGCATGCACGGGAATACGCCCCGGAACAGCATCGCGCTCAGCCGGGGCTCGACGTCGGGGAACAGGCCGGCGCTGGGGCGCTCGATCCGCGCGTCGCTGGACTTTAAGCGGCGGTCGCTGGACGTGCCGGAGCCGCTGGACACGCGGGCGGCGCGGCGGTCGATGGGCGAGATGGTGACGTCGCCTACACTGACCGTCCCCAGGGACGGCCTGTCCAAGGACGGGCACCTCTCGCCGCGGGCCAGTCTCGCGCTGTCGGCACATGACATCCTCGACGGCCTCGTCGACGAGTCGGCGGCGGCGAACGAGGGCACCATCTTCGAGCGATGCTTCCAGCACACGGACGACTTCGCGACGGACGGGCTGCGCACGCTGCTCTTCGCGTACCGGTACATCGAGGAGGAGGACTACCGCACGTGGAAGAAGATCTACCACGAGGCGACGACGAGCCTCTCGGACCGGCAGCAGCGGATCGAAGCGGCGGGCGAGCTCATCGAGCAGAAGTTCGACCTGGCGGGCGCGACGGCCATCGAGGACAAGCTGCAGGAGGGGGTCCCGGAGACGATCGACAAGCTGCGCCGCGCGAACATCAAGGTGTGGATGCTGACGGGGGACAAGCGCGAGACGGCCATTAACATCGGGCACTCTGCGCGCGTGTGCAAGCCGTTCTCCGAGGTGTACATCCTCGACGCGAACCTGGGGAACCTGGCGGAGACGTTGACCTCTACGCTCACGGACGTGAGCAGAGGGATGGTACCGCACTCGGTCGTCGTCATCGACGGGCAGACGCTCTCGGACGTCGACGACGACAAGGCGCTGGCCGAGATGTTCTACGACCTGGCGGTGCGCGTCGACTCGGTCATCTGCTGCCGCGCGTCGCCGAGCCAGAAGGCGCAGCTGATAAAGCGCATCCGGCACCGCGTCCCCAAGACCATGACGCTAGCCATCGGCGACGGCGCCAACGACATCGGCATGATCCTGGCCTCGCACGTCGGCATCGGCATCTCGGGCCGCGAGGGGCTGCAGGCCGCGCGGATCGCAGACTACTCCATCGCGCAGTTCCGCTTCTTGCAGCGGCTACTGTTCGTGCACGGGCGGTGGAACTACATCCGCACGAGCAAGTACGTCCTCGCCACCTTTTGGAAGGAAATCTTCTTCTTCCTGGGCCAGGCGCACTACCAGACCTTTGCCGGCTACACGGGCACCTCGCTGTACGAGAACTGGAGCCTGACCATCTTCAACGGCATCTTCACCTCGCTCCCCGTCATCGTCCTCGGCATCCTGGACCAGGACTTGAAAGCCGAGACGCTGCTGCGGTTCCCGGAGCTGTATAACTATGGGCAGGAGTGCAAGGGTTTCAACTTTCGGAAGTTTTTGGCGTGGAGTCTGCTTGCGGCTGCGGAGTCGTGTATTTTGTTCTATGGGGTCTGGGCTGTGTATAGGGAGATGCTGTTTACGGAGGATTCGACGCTTTATGCTATGGGGAGCGTGGCGTTTACTGTTGGTGTGATTTTCATCAACATTAAGCTGCTGTGAGTTTCCCCCCTTCCCTTCGTCCCCACCATCCTCTCTTCTCCCCCTCCCCCTCTCCCTTACCTCACCCAGCAATCCAGTCACCGTCTCTAACACATGACAGGGTCCTCGAGATGCACAACAAGACGATCGTAACCTTCATCGGCCTCTTCCTCTCCATAGCGGGCTGGTTCCTCTGGAACCTCATCATCGGCGAGATGTACCCGGACGGCATGGGCATCTACCTCGTGCAGCGCGCCTTCCTGGACAACTACGGCCGCACGCTGACGTGGTGGACCACGGGCCTGCTGGTACTGCTCACGCTTATTGTGGTGGAGCTGATTGTCGGGGCGTTGAAGAGGGTTTATTGGCCCGGGGACTGGGATGTTATGCAGAGGCTGGAGAAGAACGGGGGGTTGGATGCTTTGGATGCGGAGGGTGGTGGGGAGGGGAAGGAGGAGGGGGTTGAGGATGAGGTCGGGGCTGCGGGGTCGGTTGTGGGTGTTAGGGAGGTGGGCGTTGGGCTTGCGCCGGAGGTGAGGCCTTCGTTCCAGGAGAGGCCATCGTTCCAGGGGCGGCCCTCCTTCCAAGAGCGACCCTCGTTCCAGGAGAGGCCCTCGCTGCAGGTCGACGCCCGGCGGTCCTCCTTCCAGGAGAGGAGGCGCCCGAGGCCCTCGCATGACGAGTATGCGCCGCCGCCGTTCATGACGGTCGAGGAGGAGAGGAGGAACCCGTTTGAGGAGGGGAGGTGATTTGAACCGGCGTTGTCAATTCCTCACTGCGCTCCTTTTTGGTTTTCCTATGTGTTGGCGTGTTCTGCTTTTTGGTTTATTTGCGAGTGCTGGGTTGGCGGTTTCTGGTCATTTTTTGTGATACCACGGTGTATGGAAGTGAAGGATCAGTGGGAAGGAGGGTTGGAAGAGGGATAGAGGAGGGAGTGGAGAGCGAGGAGTGGGATACGCGAGAGAGGTGTACATGGCAGGGATAGAGATATATCGTATATACATACTGCATGAGATTAGCACTCCCAAGGCTACTTTTATCTGTCTTCAACTTTTGCGTTGGGCATCTGCCTTCGTTCCACATTGTGTTGTAGTTTCGAGTTCTTTGGCGGTGCTGATCTAGGGATGGGCCGTATACTATAGAGAGCCTGCTCGTTTTGCCACACTGGTATGCATCAAGTACATGGCGATGCTCGCAATTGAACGGGTCTTGTCAACCTGTGCCGGGGCCCTATACACAATCCAGGCAGGATATGAGTGACCCGGGTGGGTGAAACAAGACCAGGCTTCTCACCCTGTGTAAGTCTCGACGTAGTCCCGCGCCCGCCGCCATCTACTTGGCCAGATAGTGTTGTCACCTCTGATGCAGAGACCTTATCTGTAGCTAGGAAGCACATTGCCCTTGAAAAGGCAGAATACTCTAAGCATCGAAGCCCACGTCTTGGCCTCGTCTCCCCATGACCTACTCTAGTTCCCCTCGGGATAAAGCCCTCGCTTGAGCAAGGATACCGCCCGCCTCGAGAGGCCTCGAGCCACCAGTTGGGAGTCACTGACAAACGATCGCAAGGGGAAGATAGCAGTGCTACTAATGCTAGTTCCTTCGTAACCATGATACAATATCGTAGACATGACTCTTTCCAGAAACGCCAACCTGGGTATCCAATATACTCAAAGTCCTCAAACACTGCTCATATCGTAGACGCTTCTGCTCGATAAGCCCGTAACCCCCAACAATACCAATCATCACGTTCTCCCTTTCCTTCGTCCCCCCCAAACCTCCCCTCACGTAGGAATAAAGTTCTGCGAGTCCTTATTCTGCTCCTCAAACGATTGCGGAAACGCCGCAAGCCCCGCAAGAATCCCCGCAACCATGAAACACAGCGAGATAACGGACCAGATGGCCCCCCAGCACCTCGACGACCCGCCATACCTCTTCGCAAACTGACTCGCATCGCTCTCATTCACCTTCCTCAGAATCAAATCGTCACAGATGTCCCACACGCTATACAGCGAACTCATGACCCCGATAAACAGCACCATGAACCTCAGCGCCTGCGCCTCCGCGATGAACCAGCACGCGACCAGCAGCCCCACCGCGAGTCCGATGGTCAGGTACGTGAGCCAGTCCTTGCGGGCCCACCACAGCGTGAGGAGGAAGCACACGCCGAGGACGAAGCTGGCGACCTTTGAGGCCACGACGTTGAAGCCGCAGAAGGTGAGGAGGGCGCCGATGAGGGAGGAGCCGAGGTAGCCGGCGGGGAGGGTGATGGCGGAGCGGCCGCCGACCATGTGGGTCACGCCGCCCTCGTTGGGGTCGAGGGATATGGACTTTACGCGGCCGCCGGTGCAGCAGGCTGTTATCGCGTGGCCGAACTCGTGGAAGGCGATGACGAGCATCTGAGTTGTTAGCGGGGTTGGAAGGGGACCGATAGGAAGGGTTCATGGGGGAGGGGCCGGGGGGGGGGGGGGGGGGGGGGG
>JAGFNX010000240.1:0-31153 GCA_017657125.1 Scopulariopsis brevicaulis
CCCCCCCCCCCCCCCCCCCGCCCCGCGCCTCCCCTATATCCTCCCATGCCCCTACTCGCACCATGATCTTTCCAAATCCCTCTCCCACCTGCCCTCCAACCCCGCGTCTCGTGCCTCATCGGTATGCAAGGACAAGAAGCGGGGACATACGCTGACCGCGACAACAACAGGTCGACGAGGAGCAGCGCCCGATGAACTACTGCCAGACGTTCCAGCTCTTCCAGGACGCCAACGGGTACTTCGTCTACAACGACGTCTTCAAGCTGGTCTACGGTTAAGCGGAGATTCTCCTTCCGGGACGACTTCTCTGGTGCTTGTCGGAGGATTGGAGGACGATCGGTGCTAATTCGCGGGTGGGATTGCGAAACGGCTTGGGATGCTGTGAGTTTAGTGGAAAATACGGAGTGGGAGGATGATGTGGAGGCTATGTCAGTAGGAATGGCAGCTTGGGGTGTTGCTTGATGGTGTGGCCGCGTGGGGGCTGGTGCGGTTATTTACTGTTCAATTGACGCGAGTCTCATCACCTGCCCACGAGGCAACTTACGCCCCACCTTGTCTGGTGATTGTAGTCCGCAAAGTGTCGACTGGAAGTATCGACTGCGTGTGGTCAACGGAGTCCTCAACCACTGAACCCCATCACAAGAGCCGGCATATCACGGAACTACAGGCAGGAGTCATGGGCCACACATTGACATCACAAGACATTCATTGAACCATAAAAATCAAGACTCCATTTTGTTTTGCCCATGCCTCCTACAACCTAACCAACGCCGAGAATGACAGGTAAAGACATTGGCTCGTTATAAACAGAGAAGAGACAAGCCACCCGGGGGCCGACCATCCGTGACTGGAAGACCGCCTGCTGTTGATCAAGTCAAGTAAATTCAGAGACCTTCCTGGCGCTATGTGAACCATCCGTGTCTCGACTGTCGTTCAACATTACAGGTAACCTTTTTTGTTCTTCTCGCGAACTCCGGGGTATCGCAGGGATCGCGGCTTAGATCTTGAGCGCAGCCTCCTTAGCCTTCCTCTTCTTCTCCTGGGCGTTGACGGACTTCTGGCCCATGATGCCACCGCCCCACTTGCGGGACGCCTCCTGGTGCTCCTCGAGGTAGCCGTCCTTGATGGCGGAGACGAGCTTGGCGAGCTCGTTCTTGTCCTCGGAGCGGACCTCGGTCAGGGCGAGGACAGCGGCGGTCTGGTGCGCACGTTAGCATCGTCGAACGGCCAGACGGGGCCGAGAGCCTAGACATACCTTCTTGTGGACGACCGTTCCGAGACGGGCCTTGCCCTTGATGATGGCGTAGGGGATACCCATCTTCTTGCAGAGCGCGGGGAGGAAGACGACGAGCTCGATGGGGTCGACGTCGTTGGGGATGAGGACGAGCGAGGCCTTCTTGTTCTCAACGAGGCCGACGACGTGGTTGAGACCGTACTTGACGGTGTAGGGCTTCTTGCTGACGTCCTCCTTCTTCTTGCCCTCCTGGACGGCGGTAGCCTCCTTCAGGAGACGCTCCTTCTTCTCGGCCTTGGTCTCAGGGCGGTACTTGTTGAGGAGCTTGAAGGCCTGCGCGGCGGTGTTGCGGTCGAGGACGTGCTGGAACTGCGAGAGCGCCGGGGGAACCTTGAGGCGCATCGACAGGATCTTCTTCTGGCGCTGAAGACGGACATACTCGGGCCACTTCACCATGCGCGCAAGGTTGCGGCGGGGCTGGATGTCCTGGCCAATGCCGAAGTTGCGGGTGCGCTTCTCGATGAGAGGGTTCTGAAGACCTGGTCAGCAGGGGGGGAGTCGCGCAATAAGGGATCTGAGGAGGGTTTACACACCTTGGGACCCTTCTTGGAGCCAGCGCTGCGCGTGCCGAACGGCGCGGCCGCGACCTTCTTTCCAGTCTTGGGGGGCTGTCATTGAGAAAAGAAAAGACATCAGCGAAATGTTCTTCGGCATTGTGTCTTCCCTTTAGCTCTAACGAGGCACCAACGGTTACATTTCTGCTCCCATGGTGCCTCCAGCCAATCTTCACCCTATTCCACCGAAGTGGAAGTCAAGCGGGTGGAATCAACAGGATCGTGCAATTAAGCCGACCTGGAAGAGCTGACTGCATGGGCCGAAGCCCGCAGCGGACGACGATTCACTTGTAGCTTACCATTGTGAGTGATGGGGGTCGATGCCTTGGGGTTGGTGTCGTTGGGCGTGGTGAGAGGGAGAAGAGGTCGTGGATTTTTTTCCGCCGCCAGAAGTTGAAGTACGAATTTCAATGTGGGGGTTGAGAAAAATTAGGGCTACGGAATTGGGCGTCGGTGGTAGATTGGTCCGTGCACTATACCCTGTCACAGTGCGCCGTGAGTTTGGCTTACTCACCGAGACACCAAGAGGACGACGGCATCGCGATGAGTCGAGTCGCCCCTTGTGCCTAGTCAAACACCAAAGACACGGGCCTTCCGGACTCCCCTGCCGCGAGCCGCTTCTAAATATCTATATCTTACTGCGAATCCACCCAGCAGTTTCTACAACCTCCGCTGGCCAGGAAAGCCAATACATCCTACCGAAATGGCGCCTTCATTATGCGCGCGGTGTCTTACATCGAGGGCGCATGTCAAGAGACCAAAAAACCACCAGAAACTATGCAAGGACTGCTTTATCAATGTGTTTGAGGAGGAGATACACCACACCATCACTTCGTCCGGGCTGTTCTACCCCGGCGAGAAGGTCGCCATCGGGGCCTCTGGAGGAAAGGACTCGACAGTCCTCGCCTCCGTAATGAAGACTCTGAACGAGCGGTACCAGTACGGACTGGATCTCATACTTCTCAGCATTGATGAGGGAATTACGGGATACCGGGACGACTCTTTGCAGACCGTAAAGCAGAATTCCATCGACTACGACATGCCCCTGAAGATAGTCAGCTACTCCGAACTCTATGGCTGGACCATGGACCAGGTCGTCGAGACGATCGGCAAGAAGGGGAACTGCACGTACTGCGGCGTCTTCCGGCGCCAGGCCCTCGACAGGGGCGCCAAGCTGCTGGGTATCAAGCACCTCGTGACTGGACACAACGCCGACGACATCGCCGAGACCGTCCTGATGAACCTACTACGAGGGGACCTGCCGCGGCTATCCAGGAGTACCAGCGTCGTCACCGGCAGCGGCACGAGCGATGTGAAGCGCAGTAAGCCCCTCAAGTACTCGTACGAGAAGGAGATAGTTCTTTACGCGCACCATAAGAAGCTACTTTACTTTAGCACCGAGTGCATCTACAGTCCCGAGGCGTTCCGCGGCACCGCGAGGAGCCTCATCAAGAACCTGGAGCGGGTGCGGCCGACTGCCATCCTGGACATCGTCAGGAGCGGCGAGGATATGGCAAGGCTGGTGCCGGGGGCGTCCTCATCGTCCTGCGCATGCGCCGCTCTCCCCGCGTCGATCACGGGGCCCGGGAAAGGCTGCGGGTCAGGGAATGCCGTGGATGCCCATGAGGACGCTGGCGGCAAGGCGGCTGGATCCCATCATGAGGCGAGGGAAGTCGAAATAACTCTGAGGCCAAAGACGTCGCAGCCGCCTTCGAGTAATGGGAACAAGCGAAGCGCCGCGAAAGGCGGAGAGGCGCTTCAGACCAAGGGAACCTGCAAGAGGTGTGGTTACATGTCAAGCCAGGATTTCTGCCAGGCGTGCATGTTGTTAGAAGGCCTGAACAAGAACCGGCCAGAGGTTCAGATAAATGCCACATGAGGAAATATAACTGTTGGAACAGCCAGAGAGTGTTTGAACAAGCCCTGATAGGACTTGGAAATCTATGCGAATGCGGTCGCCCCTGGGGTACGGAGAGGCCGCGTCTAGTTACAAGTGGCCAAGGTGATCATTCTCGCCCGAGTGTCGTGATAGCCAAGGGATGGATCCGTCCCAATGCGTCCAGAAACCGTCGCTTTCGTCTAGTATATCCTCCTCTCCAACTATAACAGGGCATGATTAGCTTCAAGTGCCGTCTGACGATTAGGCATAGATCAACACCTACCCTCCAAGGATTGTTCACTTCGAACCCTGTCGGGGCCTGTGGCCTATCCGTCTGTCCTCTCAAGGATCCGGTCAACCGCAAATCGCGCTCCATCACTAGCTCTGGGTTAGTTCTCCGGCCGTAGCGATGTGTTGGGCGTGGAAATTGTACTTTGCTATAGAAACAGTTAGCCAATTGTTAAAATACGTTGCACGGGGAGCTACCGACCCTATCCCACCGGTCCACCGAATACCTCGGGCGCTTCTTTCCGTTCTGGTAGTGCTTGACCGTGGCGAGCCCTACGCCGGTCGCGCCGAACATCTAGACATGATCCGTCAGCGGTCGTCGGAAGGATTGGATGGCGTCGGTCGGTCGTACAGCAATGACGATTCCATACGGAATCAGGGCCTCGAAGGGGAGCGGCATGTCGGCGGTTCTCTGGGATGTTCCCGGGTGTCGCAGAGGAGTGTCTGGGCGGGCGGGCAAGATCGGACTCAAGTCAGTAAGCCGGAAGCCAATCGGTGCGGAGGTCGCGGTATCTTACATCGATCTGGCGAGACGGAGGGCGCTGTGCTGATAGGCTCTCCCGGGGGTTGTCGGTTGGCGGGTTTATCGGAGCTCGGCAAGCAGTCTGGGGACTGGAGAGTCAATTGGAGTTGAGGAGCATCACCACGAATCTGCACGCAAGTCACGGGCTGTTATTACGTAATCACCAACTCAATCGCGACAACGAAACTGATGCCCCCTCAGCCATTCCTAAGGTCCGGGTGCGGTTTGTCGTCTGCTGCGCTGCATCCTTCCTTGACAGCTTCTTTCTCTCTGGATTACGATAATATACGCGCCAAAATAACTATCTAGTCCATCACCACACAATTCTCTCTGCTGTGTCGCCTACGAATCCGCGATTGCCATTGGAGGCCGACCGCGGCGCGTCGCAACAATCGCCACCTCCCGCGCTCCACGGCAACGCGCCGACTCCGTCGCGAAAGAGGAATCACGCCCACGGTTCTACGATACTTTTGCCGATGCCTTGAAGTGGCAAGCTATCAACACCCATGAATTCCGCACATCGCGATATACGGTTCATGGTGTAGGTCGCAAAAAATGGAGCTCACGGAAGAAGCTCTCCAACAGAGCGCCGCGTCACCAGGCCAATATGGGACGGAGCTTGAGTCGCGCCCAGAAACACATGATGCGAAAGATAGTGCTGGCGCGGGCTCAGAGCCGCACCACATCAGCGCCGGCCATACGCCCAATGACCCACCCAACTCCGACATCGAGATGACGGATCTAAACGAAGCGATATCGCAGGAGGGCGGCCCGCCTCTCGAAAAGACGACCGGTGAGGATGTTCCCTATGAGGACGGCGAAGAGGATGCAGAAGGAGAAGTCGATGAGGATTACGAGTTCATGGACAGCCAACTGCTCCCGCCGACCGAGTACCCTGCACATGCCGATAGCGCACCCCCCGAGGGCGGGGAAGAACATACGGATGACGAGGATGAGGGAGTTGGCGCGGTGAAACTGCGGCCTGGGGAGACAGATGAGGAGGATCATGAGAGCGAGGCATCAGCAGCGACACCTTCTGATGCGGAGTCCGAAGGTGACGCAGAGTGGGAGGAGGATGAGGAGGTGCCGGAAAACGACGATGCGGATGAGGAGTCGGACAATGTGCAGTCGAACAACTGCATATTCTGCAAGGCGGATGAGGAGAATGACCCCAGCGAGGAGTTTGAGGTATACCTAACATGCGCTGGCTGCGGGGACAACTGTAAGTGATGTTCCCTCAGTGACTGCCTGGGACACTCAGAACTAACGACCATGTATAGCACATCAACAATGTGCCAGGGAGGCAAAGGCGATGTCGCCGACAACTTGTAAGCTGCACCCTTGTCCCCTTGGATGCGAACTGGTGTACTGACTGCGCTTGCGCTTGCAGCACCTTCAAACTGGAGATGCCCAGAATGCGCTGTTGATGATGAAGCCGGCCTTCTCGACAATGATGATGCTATGTCGAAGGCTAGTGGCGCTTCAGCGGTGATAGCAGACACGCAGATGTCAGACACAGGTGGGGCAAGATCTGCGGAGACTGATATGGGAGGTGGCACTCTGGACTCTACTGAGATCCCACCGCCCTCTGACGACGATGTCACGGAAGGGTCTCGTCGCCTCCGGAAGCGGAAGACGCCTTCTGTCGAGGGAGAAGACACAGGCATGAGCTTGCGGAAACGTAGGCGGCAGACTACGGATGAGCGCCCACTTTCCCAGGACGAAACACCAGAGGATGATTCGGGTAGACCGCAGGGATCGCGAACGCTGAGGGTACGGGTCCCCCGGCAAAAGACGGTGGAACTCTCCCGGCCCTCCCCAAGTTCACTTCTGGTCACGATACGCGCCAAACCCGACTCCATCCGCGAATCTCTGTCTCAGCGCTATCTTCCCGACAGGAAGAGGTCCAACAGGGCGTCTGCTGCGAGGACGCCGAGGGTAAATGGCGCAAGAGCTCGGGAGCCGAGCACCGAGCCACTGATCGCGCCTTTCGTGTCGACGACCTACTCGCAGCCATTCTATTCCTTCTTCGACAAGGAATCGGACGACGCAAAAGGCAAGCCGTATGGCGGGATCCTAAGTGAGGCGGAAGCTGGCACGTCGAAGACGATGCCCAGCAATGACGACCGGCGGCGTTTCGACCAGGCAAAGCAGAACGCCGAGGCGGAGTGGAAAGCGCGGATTATCGCCATGCAGGAGGAGATACAGATGCCGGCCAAGAAGAAGAAGGCCGCGGGACCGGGAAGTCAGATCGAGTGCATCGAGTTTGGTGGCTGGGAGATCGACACGTGGTACGCGGCGCCATATCCGGAGGAATACAGCAGGAATCGCGTCCTCTACATTTGCGAGTTCTGCCTCAAGTACATGAATTCGGACTACGTCGCATGGAGGCACAAGCTGAAGTGCGCTTCGAAACATCCGCCCGGAGACGAGATATACCGACACGACTCTGTCTCGGTGTTCGAGGTCGACGGGCGCAAGAACCCAGTCTACTGCCAGAACCTTTGCCTCCTGGCAAAGCTGTTCCTTGGCTCCAAGACGCTCTACTACGACGTGGAGCCGTTCCTATTTTACGTACTATGCGAGTATGACGACTTTGGCTACCATTTCGTCGGCTACTTCTCAAAAGAGAAGAGACCGAGCAGCCAGAACAACGTCAGCTGCATTCTGACGCTACCCATACATCAGCGGAAAGGCTACGGCAATCTCTTGATCGACTTTTCGTACTTACTCACCAAGGCGGAGGAGCGGACGGGGTCTCCCGAGAAGCCGTTGTCCGACATGGGTCTCGTCTCATACCGCAACTACTGGCGCTTGATCATGTGCAAATACCTACTAGCACAGGCTTCAGACGCAAAGTCGAGAGATTCTGGCCTGAGCATACGGAAGATATCCGAGGACACCGGCATGACGGCGGACGATGTGATATCGGCGCTGGAGGGCCTGCGCTGCCTGGTTCGGGACCCCCAGACGGGGCTGTACGCCTTCCGGGTCGACCTGAGCTTCTGCAGGGAGTACGTGGCAAAGTGGACGGCCAAGAACTACGTCAAGCTGAACCCGGCGGGCCTGACGTGGACGCCGTACGTCATGGGCCGGAGCAGCGCGCTGAACTTTGAGCTTGGGCCTGCCATCAGCGCCATCGCGCCGCGGGAGGAGGACGGGGAGCCGCCGGGGGTGGAGGTTTTGGCCGATGCCGCGGTCAGCACTGAGTTGCCTAACGGGCATTCGGAGGAGAAGGCGGGTACCAAGGTGGAACCCGGCGAAATGGTCAATGGAGCCCCCGACGACAAGGAGAATCACGACGACGACGACCCAGAGAAGGACAGAGGCGGCAGTGAAGCTCGGGAGCAGTCGAGGTCGGCCTCGCAGGCTGAAGAAGACTGGGAGGCGCCATACAAGGACATAGCGCCCACGCGCTTCGAGGTATTCCCGCCCGTCATCGGAGGCCGGCGCATCGAGCGGCCGCGAGCCAGCGTCCCGCGCACGCCAAGCGTCGCCGAGCCCGCGGCGTCTAGTCCGCGGCGGCCGCCCTCCGCCAGCGCGAGCAGCAGCAGCAGGCGGAGGTCGAGCACCGCGCGGCCGCGGAGCAGCGCGTCGCGGCGGAAGTCGGGGGGCACGGGGAGGGGACCCGGGCGGTGGCCAAAGGGGACTAAGAAGAGCGACTACGGGAACGCGGACAGCGGGCCGGGGCTGCCGCCTGCTTGGCTGCAGAGGCAGAGGCAGGTGACGCTGGATCCGACGGTGGAGGCTGCGGACAGGGATGGGGACGAGATGAAGGATGAGGTGAGGGTCAAGCTGCGGGAGGGGGGTCGGGACTCGGTGGTTGTGAAGTCGGGGCGCGGGAGCGTGGCGCTGAGCGTCGGGTCTGCAGAGCAGGTGGTCAACGGCGCGGCGGCGGAGGATGAGGGGGATATCGATGCCGAGGGCGAGGAGGAATGACTTTTTTCACGTTTTAGCGAGCAATTGTATACCTAGTGTTTCTACTACTGTACTGTATTTTACCGCCGTGGCTTCTGGAATTGAACGACTCGAAGACGACGAAGCAGTTGGGCTGGTGGTGAAGTGAGGTGAAGTGGGAGCCGTGATTATGTAAGGAGGAGCTCGTCATAGCTTTATTGCTGTGCTCTCACAGCTTCCAGCTTCCTCAGCTCAAGCCCGACTTATAACTAGTATCATCGTGGCCCAAGTCTCCGGTTGCCGCCATGCGAGTGACTTTAAGACGGGAGTTCATCCCTTCACGGATGCTATGGGGGCACGAAAACCCGCTCGTGAGTCTTGAGTCTACCTCTCCCGCTATCCTACTGCCACTGCGCTCTCGCCACTGGGGTGCCGCATCCTATGTGCCCAATGCTTTGTTTACCTTGACGCCGCCTTTATTGCCACTCCAAGAGGACACGCCTGCTAACGAGTATCAGGGTCTCCCAAAGTCAGGGACGCCGCCCCACTGGCCCAGGGCGCCGAAGAAGAGGCGCATCGCGGGCGTGGGGAAGGTGGTTGCCGTTTCGAGTGCGAAAGGGGGTGTCGGGAAGAGCACCGTTGCCTGTTCGTTTCATCTCTCTCTGCTCTTGCTTTCAACCCCGCCCAGCTACTCCCCTCTCTTGGCTGCGGTGTCGTTGCTTCCTGACGTACCTGGACTACCCTGGACGATGGCCGATCCGGAGATGGAGAGTGTAATGTTGTTTAGTACGCCGCGGAAAGAGGTTTGCTAACAAAGGCTCTCATAGCGAACCTCTCTCTGTCCTTTGCGAGAATGGGTTTTAGAACCGGTATATTAGACACGGACATCTTCGGGCCGTCCATCCCCACGATATTCAATCTCTCCGGCGAACCCCGGCTATCAGAGAGTGAGAAAACCCTCGTGCACTCCACCATCTCCTCACCCCTCCTCACCCCTCCTCACCCCTCCTAGCCACCATGCGCATAATCTACTCCCTTACTAATGAAGACGAGACAATCAACTCGTGCCCATGACGAACTACGGCGTCAAGACCATGTCGATGGGGTACCTCGTCCCTGAGGAGAGCCCCGTCGTGTGGCGCGGCCCCATGGTCATGAAGGCCATACAGCAGCTCCTGCACGAGGTCGACTGGGGCGGCATCGACGTGCTAGTGCTGGACATGCCGCCGGGCACGGGTGATACGCAGCTCACCATCTCACAGCAGGTTGTTCTTGACGGTGCGTCTCCCTACCCTCTTCTCACCGCCTAGCCTCTACCTCCCTCTCCCCTCTCTCTCAGCCGCACAAGCCCAAGACTAACGATACCCCAGGCGCCCTCATAATCTCAACCCCTCACACCCTCGCCCTGAAGGACGCCCAAAAGGGCATCTCCACATTCCAAAAGCTCAACGTCCCCATCCTCGGCCTCGTCCAGAACATGTCCCTCTACACCTGTCCCCACTGCTCCAAGCCGTCCCACGTCTTCGGCTCCGCCAAGCGCACCCGCAAGCTCTGCGATGACGCGGGCATCGAGTTCCTGGGCGACGTGCCGCTGGACCCGGCCGTCGTGGAGAGCGAGGACGACGACGGCGGGGTCAGACCTGCCATCGTGGCGGACCCGAAGGGGTTCGGGGCGGGGATATTCACGGGTTTCGCGGAGAAGGTTGCGGGGAAGATTGGGCTGATCTAAGGTGTCCAGTGCGGCTAGGTTCGTCGAGGGTAGGATGTGTTCGAGATTTGGAAGCGACCTATCTGTATACTACATGTAAAACTATGTTTAAAAACAACGCTGGCCGCCTCGATCCCTCGACGGAAAAAAAAGGATCCCATCCGACGCCCTTCCCGTAAACGCCTCATGATCGTACCACGCAGTTCTCCATGCCGCCCGTTCTGGCCGTTTTCTTCCCCAATTTGGTCATCTCGGTCCGAGGACCATCTGTTAGCCTCCGCACACACGAGCTTTCGGGCAAGGGTTACCGCGCAGGAGAAACGTGATTCCCCCGAAGTGATCCTTCCACCCTAAAATTCCACCAGTATTCCCCATGGAAAAAAACGCCGGTATCCCAGCGGGAAAGAACACCGAGGCGGGCAAGCGCAGGTAGGTGGGGCCCGGTGTGGAGCTGAACGAGAATGCAGCCGTCAAGGATTCGTCCTAAACAGCTTAACTTAGTCGAGATCATCGTTCGGTTGGTAGATGTGCCGGCTGCGGGTGGGGTCCTTGCGCATGGCCTGGCCGGAGCCCGTGAACCCAACTATATGAGTCAGTGTCTGCTTCATAAGACCCGAGACACCCCTCAAACGGATGCAGAAAGCCCTAAGAGGGAAAAGAGATGGTCGGGATGGGGGCGGGCGCGGCCTTACCTCTTCCGTGGATGCTGTCCGGCGTCCGGAACATGCTGTCCTTCTTGAAGCCCTTGGACTTGCTCTTGCCGCCCTTGCTCTTAGCGTTGAACTCCTGCCACTTGTTCTTCCCGGCCTCCAGCTCCCTCGTAGCCTTGATCTTCTTCGGCTTGGGCGGCTTCTCCTGCGCCTCCTCCCCCAGTGGCTCCGGATACCTGCTCGCGGCAGCGGACAGCACCGTCCCGTCGGCGCTCCCCGCACCCGCAGGCGGCGGCGGTGGCGGCGCGGACGCAAGCGGGTCGGAGGCAGGCGGCGCGGGCGGGCCCTCGGCCTTGCGCTTGTTGGACGCGGGCCGGATGTCCCGGGCCCGCAGCGTCTCGGTGCCCTTGTAGCTCTTGAACTTGACGATGTAGATGGGCGACGACGACGACCCTGTTATGGACGTGATGCGCGCAGGCCAGAACTTCTTGTCGCCAGACATCCACTTCGCCAGCACCTCGTCGTTGACCTGATACGGCACGGGAGGCTCATCCTCGGGGACCTCGGCGGGGCCGGGTTCGGGGGCGGGCTTCTTCTCCGGGGCGCGGGGTGGCGACGGGGAGGCCTTGGACGCGGGGGCTGCGGGCTGGGCGGGCTTTAGCTCGGCGATGGACTCGTCAATTAGGCCTATCATGTCCTTGAGCTCGTTGCTCAGGCTCTGGAGCTCGGGGTTTTCGGGGTCATCTCGGAGCTGCGATGCGACGATGGCGATCTGGTGGACGTCTCTGGTTAGCGGTGGTCTGCGCGGGCGGCGGGGAGGGGGTTGCCTACCTGCTCTTGGTACTGACGCTTGTCCTCCTCGAGGCCTGCGATCTGGCTTGCCATGTTGTATGATATTCTTTGCGGTGGGGATATAGATGGAAAATTTACACGTGCGTTTCGTACTTGAGATCGCGACAACCGCGATAACTTGTGGTGGCTACGTTGGATTGATAGCGGGAAGTTCATGTGATGATGTAATCAAGCCATGGGTTTCATCCATGTGCCGGCCCCAGTGACGATTGGCTGGCTGTGGCCCTGGGCTGAGTGGTGGGTGTGATATTGGTGCCTGGGCTTAGGGGGATCTCCAGGGGGTGTCTCCCCTGTGAATCAGAGCTTGGCACCTGGAACTCGCCCGTCTCACGTTTCCCCGGATGGAGGTCGTTGCGTGGGATCTTAGCCCGGCTTCGTCTGACGGACTCTATGCTTATATCCAAGCGCTGAAAGGATAGTTCATCCCGAATAGTCATTGCGCTGGGTTCATTCTCGCTTTCGAAGTTATACATTTCGAGAAATCACCTCGAGGTCCTTGTATCAGTGTTTCCACCCTTTCTCTTGTCAGGTTCGGCGAGGAGTTGACTCTTCTTCCACACCCATGACTGTGGAGGGCCTCTGACCACATTCCGGGCGTTAGAATTCTGGTATCCGATATGCATCCTCCATTGTAGGCGGCGGGGTATCATCGGCTTGAGAGATGGGGACATGCATTGGATCCATTGAAGCATGCATACATATCTGGCAGCTAAGCCACGGTCCATTTACTTGACTTTCGTACTACTTCTGAGCACAGCTAGTCGTTTTCAATCTATTGCCGCGGGGATGGCAGTTCGAGAGGTCCAAGTCTTTAAGCTGGGGGTTGAATCTCAGTTCGCCGGGTTAAGCCGGCGGGAGCAGCGATACGCCCACCACCTGGCACGGTACGACTTCTCACACCCGCCGGCAGCGTTCATCTAGATGCCTCGCAACGTCATCTGCTAACACGAAATGTCATCCACAGCGCAGCGTGGCATGGCGCAAGGATCTGTATGCGCCAGGTCTCACCTGAATCCATCCCCATCTTCGATTTCATCCTCGAGCTGCACGCACATTGCGGCGGGGACTGGAATACCTTCGTCGACGACCGTGTCTCCAAGGAGTCACTTCACGGGTTTTTGACCTACGCGGCGACATTCCTGTCCAATGTTGGGAACTACTATGTATTCTGTCCCAGGCCCCGCTGATGTTTGAGGTGTCTAACGAGATACAGGGCTCCGGCGACCAAAAATTCGTTCCTTCCGTGGATCCGGAGGTTGTCCAGGCACTCGCATCCAAGTCGGACCGGCTTGCCAGTCTTTACAGGGATATTGCTGGTCCCATGCTTGCTGTTCCCCCGTACGGACTCGGTTACCCCAGTGATATAGCCCAGAGCAGCTACTACCCGAGCGCCAACCTCGACGACGCGGAAATCTCAAGCATCTCCAAGCTCCTCGAGTTAGAGGGCATCTACCCGGAGAACACAAGGATCTCCAAGCAAAATGACCTGAACTACACTGTCCACCTCGCCTCCGTCGAGCTTAGTGAGCCTCGGTCCTATATCCTGGATTCTGGGAGAACCATCCAGATCGTCGGGGGTGACCACGCCGCAGAGCTAGCTAGCATATGCTCCGAGCTATCCCTCGCCGGTGCTTACGCCGCCAACGATATTCAGAAAGACTTCCTCTCGGCTTATATCGCCAGTTTCCAAACGGGCAGCCTGGACCAGTACCGTGACTCTCTGAGGCTGTGGGTAACGGACAAGGCGCCGCGGGTCGAGAACATATTTGGCTTCGTGGAGCCGTATCGTGACCCCTACGGTATACGGGCCGAGTTTGAGGGCCTAGTGGCCATTGCCGATGACGAGGAGACGAGACTACTTGGGAAACTTGTGGACAATTCTGCCAAGTTCATTCGACGGTTGCCATGGGCTGTGGGCGAAGAGAATAACGGAAAAGGCCCGTTTGAGAAACGCCTCTTCGAACCCCCCGACTTTTCAAGCATTCACAGTAGGTTCAAGACCTCCTGGCATCGTTGGGGTTACACTAATGACAGCCAGCGCTTGCGTATTGTTCGAGCATCATCTTTCCAGGAATCAACCTGCCCAACGTCAGTCAAGGCCAGTCTCCTCCGTCCCAATTATCAAAACTGACTAGTTGAACAGTACAACGATATCCGCCAGGAAACGGGTTTCAAGAACGTTATCATCTCAAATCGTATGCATACAGAGTCCCAGGCCCTGCAATACCCTTTCATCCACCTCTCCGAAGCCGACGTCTTCCGGAAACACAAGTTCCCTGCGTACTACTGGTGGGTCGTCCTGCACGAGCTCCTCGGCCACGGCACCGGCCAGATGATGGTCGAGGAATCACCTGGCAAGTACAACTTTGACATTAGCAACCCGCCTCTGAACCCTCTCACCGGCGAGCCGATCCAGACCTGGTATAAGCCCGGGCAGACCTGGACGGGGCAGTTTGCCGATCTTGCCACGACGGTTGATGAGTGCCGGGCCGAGCTTGTGGGGGCTTATCTGATGGATGATGAGGAGTTGCTGGAACTCTTCGGATTTACGAAAGAGAGCGAGATTTCAGCTGGAGATTGTGAGTTGCTCTTGACCTAAACGAATGTGATAAGACTGGTTGCTGATATTGATGTAGTAACGTACAACACGTACCAGCAGTTGGGAGTTGATGGCCTGAGAGGACTGGCAAATTTCAACGTCAATACTGGGGTAGGTTACCGTTGCTACCCTCCTGTGTTCCTTGAAGCAAAGAAATCTGACCAATCTCTTAATGAAGACCTGGGGGCAAGCTCATAGTCGTGTAAGTCTCGTCGCTCATGCTTTCGCTGTTCTACTCTGACGCAGGAACCACAGGCCCACTTTGCAATTCTCAAGTGCCTGCTCCGTGCAGGCGGCGGGTTCATGATAGTCGTCCACGATAAGCAAAGCCAGAGTCTCACCGTGAGGGCTGATAGGTCTAGGATCCTCTCACATGGTAAACCGGCGCTGGGCGACATGCTCCTCCGGCTCCACATGTACCGCTGCACTGCGGACGTGTCGGCGTGCCGCGAGTACTATGAGGACCTTTCTGAAGTAACCGGGGTGTATTTGGAGTGGCGGGAGGCAGTTTTGGTTAGCAAACCACCCCCTCTTGTCTTTACGCACGCAAATACATTTTTGGAAGGAGATGAAGTGGTGCTGAAGGAGTATGAGCCCACCGTTGAGGGGGTCATCCAGAGCTGGGCGGATAGGAATGTCTGACGGCAAATACGTGAAGGTCACTGAGAGCACTTGCAGAGCACTCGCACTCTTCCGACGTGTGGGCGGAGGAACCCAGGCTGCATTAGCACCGGCCGTCAGATGCACTAACCTATGAAGGAGCGGCCACCACGTGACTAAGCATGCCGACGCTCGGTATGGCGATCGACTGGGACGCAGCAGAAACTACAGTACGCCAGCACTTCTTCGGGCTGGCGCTCGATGGCGCTCGAATATGCTTGCTTGGAGGACAAGCCCAATCTTCGAAGAACTTGGCTTATTATGTTCGAGTACGACGGTGAAGGAATCTACGTGATTCGACGAACATGCTTGGAGCTTTCCGACAGGGAGTATAAGCCTGGAGCTTGATATTCCACCAGCAATCAAGAAGTGCCACCCAAAATCCATCATCTGATGTCACTCTGTATTCAAGCCTCGTCGGTGCCTCAGCAGTATGTTTCTCGCCGGCATGATCCCGGGGGGAGGAAGTCTATCCCACTCACCGTTCACTTCCAACCCTCCTACTTGCCTCGTCAAGAAGCAATGTTTGTATTGTGCTCCACACTTGCGCCGCCGTTGGAACCTCGCCTTCTCTCCGCTTTTGACCCGGAGAAATGCCCGCGCGCTAGACAAACAAACTAGCATCAACCTTACTTAATTCCTCCTCTTAATCACTGCTCGGGACCGGAATAGCTCCTTCCCAATACCATCCTCGCCATCACGCAGACACACACCGGAAGAATCCCACCTTGAAGCGGGCATTTTTTTTGTGCTCTGGTAAATTCACCTATCAGCGTCCAGCATTCAGGGCAGGAGCAGCCGCCAGCATGGACCGCCCACCACGAGAATCCTCACCGGTCCGCCGTCCTCCCCCAGGTCACACCACCACCGCCGCCGCGCCAACCACGTCCGCACCCGGTCAATTAGCGAGCCTACATGAGGCCGAACGCCAGGCGCAGAGAGCAGACGCAGCGACAGCGACACAGGGGCCTGAGAGCCCTTTAAATACCGGCGCGCAGCCCCCGACCCCGACGACCCCAGCGCCGAACGCCAACCCCCCCGCGACCGCGAGGCCGAAGCAGCACAAGCACCTCGCCGAGCGGCCCGGAAAGCTACACACGAGAGTGCCCTCCTACAAGGGCAAGCAGCACTACGCCGCCCCGCCCGCAAAGCTCATCTCGCGGCGGTCCTACCACCACGACGAGCCGCAGGCGACCAAGGACACGTCGCGCCACGTCCACCGCCGCGCCCACTCCGACGCCAAGCTGGTGCACAACGCCGCGCCCGCGCCCCTGAAGCGGAATCGCTCGCACCAGGACGTCGCGAAGCGGAACAAGTCGCTCGACAAGCTGCGCGCACCGGCCGCCGGCGCGAAGGCGCGCCCCCACGCGGGGCCGGGCCCGTCGGACCAGCACTCGCCGGTCCAGTACGGGTCGGAGGGCGACCGCGACGGAGACGGAGACGAGGACGAGGACGACGAGGACGAGTGGGTGGACGACTCGGCGAACGCGTCGCCTTACCCGCGGACCCCGCGCGAGCCGCCCCCGCCGAGACACCCGCGCACCGCGGCGCTGAGCCCCGTCCCGTCCGGGAGGACCCCCAGCGTGTCCTCCGCCGACCGCGACATCGCGCAGCACAAGGAATACCTGACCTCGCGGCTCCTCCGCCGCATCCCGTCGCAGAACGCCGCCCCGCGGGTCTCCTCCGCCATGGCGTCCGCGCCGCGCTCCCACCGCAACTCCCCGGACACAATCAGCCAGGACTCAACTGCCCCGGCAACCCCCAACGCCGTCTCAGGCGGAGAGGAGGAAGAGGGCCTGACATCGCGCTTCCTGACGCGCCCGGAGTCGACCTTCGGTCGCGAGGGATCCTTTTACACGCATGACCCCGCCCTGACGGCGGGCCGCTCTCTCGACGACACGGGCGGGCTCCGGAGGCCCCGCTCCATGACCGAGCTCTCGCGCGAGGACTCCGCCTCCCGCCGGGACGCGTCGGCTGGAGAAAGCAGCGAAGGGCGGAACCGCCGGCGCGCGCCGCCCGCGGAAATCTCCCGCACGCAGCAGAAGCTCAACCTGCAGCGCGCCAGCTCCGTCATCGAGCCCCAGCCCATGGCCCCCACGCCATCGATGATCGGGTCGGCCGCCACGCTGGTGGGGATGCCGGCGCCGGGGTACGACGGGGGATCGGGGCGCGACCCGCGGCTCTCGCGGGTAATGGAGAAGACGGGCATGGAGTACCGCGTCGTGAGGCGGTATCAGAACCCGTTGCTACGCTCCGTCTCGCGGCTTGAGGACGTGCCGGGTTGGGCGGGGCAGCGGGGGGTCCCGCGGGGGCACGCGCGGAATTCGAGTCTGCCGCCGCTGAGGGATGGAGGGTCCCGGCCCTCCACGCCGTTGAGGGCGCAGACGTCGAGAGGTGGCCCGAGGGAGTTACTGGTAAGAGAGGGCATCGCGAGTGGGGATGGGGGGGTGAGGAGGGGTGGGGACGGGGGAGTGGCGGCTGCGTTGAGGAATCTTTGGGAGAAGCCGTTGGATCTGAGTGCGAGTCAGTAGGGGTGGCCTCGAGAGGTTCTGGAGCGTCTGTCTTTCGCAGTTTTAATGACGTGTATTTTTATATTGCGGTTCGGTTTTGGTGGTTTTGGGTGGAAGGTGGTAGGGTGGTATGGCGAGTGTGCGCGTCACGACATAATACTGAAGAGGTTTTGGGGAGGATCAATGAAGCAGTTTTAAGCCTGGGTGCTATATTCCTCGCGAGAATTTTCCTCGACACAACAAGGAGCAATGGTCTTCATCTTCATCAATAACAGTCTCATTCGTCATTCATTCTCATAAGCACATCATCCAAGTTCAGCAACCGTTCACTGTACACCATACAACACATACAACACAATCACCGTACACCACGTTCACCAGACACCAAACATGCACCGCATCAGCTCGACAAAAGCAGACCACTTCCTCCACAAGTACAGTTTACACCATGTTTTGACCCACGTGATGGCCGGGGAGTTTACTCAGGCATGTTCTTGAAGGGCTTCGCGAGGCTCTCCTGGCAGAAGGGGAGCTTGCTGGCGGTCCAGATCTCGGTATCCTAAGCACGGCCGGGGTCAGCACAAGCTGTCTTCTACCACCTTTCATACACCAATACCTCAAAATTCCCCTTCCTGCTCCAGCGGCAAAGGTATAAAACGGAGGGGGGAAAGACGGGGAAGGGGAAAGCGAAGGGAAGGGATGGGGGATACAGAGACAATCACATACCGGCTTCAGGTTCTTCTTCTGCTCCCAGTCGAGCGTCCCGGCCTTGATGGCGATGATCTCGGGCGCCGCGTCCGGGTCGTGTGCAATGGGCGAGCCGCACTCGCCGCAGAAGATGCGGTGGACGGCCTTGCCCGAGGAGCCGGTGCCGGCCCAGCTCTTGGTTGGGCCCGAGATGGCCACCTTGTCCTTTTGGAAGACGGTGACGAGGGCTGCGGATTATTAGATCTACTGAGGCCACGGTCCGTTTCTCGTGTTGGAGGGAGAGGGGGTGTTGAAGGGAGAGGGGGGTGGGGACGGGGCGAAAGAGAGGAGAAGGGGGGAGGGAGGAGAGGCTCACAGTAGGTCGAGCCGCTCTGCCGCTGGCAGTCATCGCAGTGATCGTAAGCTGTGATCAAGGGCGCGTCCATGTCGACCTTGTAGGTGACTTTGCCGCAGAGACAGTGACCCGAGAAACCCATTGTTGCGGATGATTGCGGATAGCTTGGTGTGTAAGTGACCGAATCTGTTCGATGGATAGCTCTTTCCCGAAGACTTCAAATAAAAACGAGAGCTTCTGTGTACTTTCTTCCCCCCTCCAGACCAGCAAGAGAGGGACACTTATAAGGGGAGGGAAAAGCGCGGCAGAGCTTGTGTAAGACATATGACCCGCTCCCGATGGAACGGGAAGTTGGGGGAGCTGACAACCCGTGTCTGTACTGTAAGACACCAAGTGGGGCCGCGTGTGCATTAGCGTGGCGGGGTTCACGCGATGAGTGGGGTGTTATGTAAGCTATGACGATGGGGAAAGGCGGGGGTCAGGAAGGGAGGAGGGGAGCTGGCTTTGTACCTCGTACCTTTTATATTCACGGAGCGATCCGATCGGGAGGATGAGGTCTCGAAAGACGGAGAGCGAGAGGCTTTACACACGGCTTGTGGTCATCAATTTGCTGATGAAATGCCCCGGCGAAAATCTCGAAGAGCTGGATTTACGCGAGTATGTGTGCTGGTTTAGACGAGTGTAAGCGACGACGTGTGACGTATCGTCACTTTCCCAGCCCCTCGCGGGGGTTTCTATTCCCGTGTGAATCCACAGTTATTTGGAATTTTCTGGGCCTCGACGCACCTCCGAGGGAACCCGTTTCCGGGATTTCGACGAGCTTCGGGTTCCTTCGCAGTAGACTTTACTGCCCTGCGACTTGGGACCTAGACAAGCTCTCGTTGCTAACGCCGGCTACTCATCTCCGGCCACAAAGTCCAGGTGCAAGTAGATGAGAGCTCCTGAAATACATTGTAGGGCTGCAACGGCCCAACGCGGAATCACCGCCAGCCGTATGGCAGTAGCAGAACCTGCCAACCACGCTGTGGAAATAAACCTCCCAATGCCGCTCTTATTCGCTCATTCTGAAGCACGTGGCATCCGTCCGCCTGAAGCAACGTTTTCCCTCGACCCTGGGCATCGGATGTCCTAGCCCCATCGGCACACCTACTCACACCAAGACAGTGCCAACCCAAAAGAAAGCAGTACAACCCTCGCATCGAAGCACTTCACGTTCCACGAGCGAACCGACGCACAGATATTTGTCATGGCTAATAGTATCCATGTGTTGGCACGCTAGCGGCCGGCATCGCCCCGCTGCCACCTCCCGATGTCTCGCAGTGCGGGGCCGCGGGGATGCAGAGTCCGAGGTCCCGCCTCTCGCGGAGGGGTATTGGACGCCACGTCCATGGATGAAAGAATTTGGAATTGAGATGGCGGTGTGCGGGGTAGCTGATTGAGCCGACCCGCTTCGTCTCGTGTTCGCAAGATGAGAGTATCATGTCTGGTTGTATTTGTACGCGGTAAGGTTGTCTGTGGGCGGATGCGGTGTAAGTGGCGGATGTGACCGCCCTGCGGGGTGATTCGAACCGAGGCGCTCACTTTCTCTACAAGCAGGATCCGTTGAAGACCGGGATACATGTAACTTTTTGATCGAGACGGATAACAACAGAATTCTCACCGTACGATAATACACGTAGGAAACAAGCTTGTTATCCGGCTGCTCTTCTATGGAGGACCCCAACCTCGCTCTTCCCATGCCGTCCCTCGAAACTCAAGCGGTACTGTTAAATGTCCTGCAGTCCTATTGGGCTTTAGACCGCACAGCTTTTCAGCTCTGCACTGAGGCAGGGAAGGGGAATGGGAGGAGCTTTCCGTGGCACGCTGGGGATTTGCGAGTTCGAGGCGAGTTCGCCTTGCCGTAGTCTAAACCTCACAACTTGGTTTGGCCCTTTTCTCTTGCTACTAATTTATAATTCGTGCTTCCCGCACGGCCGGGATAAGCGTCCGGCCACGGCGCAGTCCACGCCAAAACTGCCTAGGCGAAGATCCTCTTCACCGAACAAGCATCAAAACGAAAAGAATCGATTCAGGACCGACTGAGAGGCAATTATAAAGAGCCATATAACCCCCGCCCTCACGATAGCCTCCCCCACCCGTAGTACCTCTGGGCTCCCAAGGCTCGCCTGGCTAACCAGTAGCGCGCGCGCCACAACGGCCCGGTATCTCCTCCGCTCCTCCGCCGGCGCCTCAGCGAGAACGTACCCGTCCATCGAGGACAGCCGCAGCTCGCGAATGTCCACCGGTCCCGCGGTATTCCCCGGCGGAGCGTCACGGGGCTGCGATGGCGGAGACATACGGGGTGGTCTCCGCCTTAGCCATCGAATGGCTCTAAAGTAGAGGTAATCGGCGAAACTTCCCGTGCTTACCGACGGAGGAGGTTTCTTCAGCAGGAAGTCCGGGAGGAGCTCAGGGTTCGAGACGGTGATGGTGGAGCTCTCTCTGAACTCGGCGAAGACGGCCTCGAAGTCGTGCGCGTAGTGCACGAAGCGAGTGTAGAATGCGGGCGTGAGCACCTGGAACTCTAGTTCACTGGCCGCCTCGCCGTTCCTCGCCCGCGGAGATCTCATGACCTCAGGACCCCAGTCAGTACCGCTCGGGACGTACTTTACAACGAGTGCCTTGGCCGACTGGTCGACGAGATACTGGAGGTACGCCCGGAACACACCCTCAAGGAACGTCTCGGAGGTAGTGGCCCGCCGATTGATAGTTCCTCTCAGTGACTCGTGTCCAAGCCAGACGTGGAACCCGTGCAGCCAGAGCGCGCCAGCTTCCCTAACGATCTGTGGGACCGCGAGGAGGCCTTCCCAGCCCAAGCCGAGGATGAGCCTCAACCTCTCTAGGGCCGTCATCTTAGCGGGGTCTAGCGGGTCGCCGAGCGAGAACAGTTTGATGACATCCTTGGGGTGGCCCCTGGAAGACGAGATCGTGGCGGTCACGTCCAAGGGAGAGAAGCCCTCCAGACCAGGTCCCAAAGGATCGTTCGTCTCAACAGAGCAGGGGCGCTCTCGTGAACTGAGCGAGCTAAAGGCGGATACGTGGAAATCCTTGGACACGCTCTCCCAGAACTTATAGCGCAAATTCGGGTCCTGTTGCGTGTCGGAGTCATCCCCTAGCTCTGGCGCCGGGGTAGAATGGCCCAACTTCTTGCGTGGCTCATCCCCGGAGACGAAGTACACCCGCCGCTCGCCAAAGGAGTTGTTCACCTCAAAAACAACAGCTCCTAAGGCCCTGTCTTCGTCGTATAGATACCAGTAGGACGTCGGGTTGAGAAAGTATCCGAAAAACCGCGGCGCGGTAATCAGGTATGCATACGGATACTTGGCCGGGTCAATGCCCTGCACTCCCGGCTTAGCAGATGCGTTCTTGGCTTTACGCAAGCCCACGGAAAGTCTAGGACTAGGATGAGTCCTTGAAACTAACCTCAGAGACCAGATACGCTTCCAGCTTGCCCCGCAGTCCTAGCTCGCCGCCACCGCGATGTAGATGATCCTCGGCCCGAACCTCGAACCACGCCGACCTTCTTTCAGATTCCTTTGCCGTCAACGTCTCGGCCGCGAAAATACCCCCATGCCGGCCCTTCCACCCCACTGGAACTCCAGCCAAAAGGCACGAGTAGTCAAAGGCATCCTGCTCGGGGAAGATCCGCCGGTGGCGCGTCCTGCATTTGAAGAGGACGGGCCTGCCGGCCTCTGTCCCCTCAGCTTTTGAGTTGTCGAAAATAGAGGCTAGTGTCTGATGGATTTGGAAGTGAATGATGAAGACTGAAATGAGGCCAGGGATGATGATGTGAAGGAGCTTCGTGGTGATTCCGAGCCGCACGGCGAAGACGGCGACGAGGATCCAATCGAGGGGCCCTCCAGAAAATGCGAGGCAGAGCGAACCAGCTACCAGAGAAGTGCACGAAAACATGAGCACCATATTACCCATCTTCTCCGTCCTGGGATAGGCGAGGGTCAAGAAGCTTGGGTAGGCTAGATCACACGGAATACAACGCGCGGAGTAAAGATGGGAAATCCAACCCCCTCTCTAGCCCTGCCAAAGGTCGAGATCGGGACTTCTTCACGCCGACGCATAGTAAATTCCCTATAAAAAAAGGAATCAAACTTCACGTCAACTTTGACAAGCCCGACATTCTTAAGGCGCCCTCGAAGAATGGCAGTTCGAAGATGATGAAGCCAAGGCCGCCGGAATCGGCCAGTCTGATTCGACAAAATAGCGGCCGTAATTCGGCCAATCGGAGTGCACCTCCAGGCCCGCCGTGACTCGCGACTCCAATATGCAACGGCCGCCAACAGCTGCCAGATGCAAATGGTACAATAGTTGAAGAGTGGTGACGTGAAACGTCTTCGTGAAAGTGACCCTGATATTAGCTCGACGCGTGGAATCTTGTGGTGAGGATCAGGAACGTGAAGAATGACGATCCACACGAGATGAACGGAGCTAGTGTCGGTGCAGTCCGGATCGGAATAAACCTCCGGGCCTCCGTATAGTAATGCGTCGTACTCGTATTGCTAAACGACTGTACATTGGGAGTGGCCAATCGCATTGCTTTTGATACGCGCATTTGGACGACCCCGGATGTGGATCTGAGTAGTTCCGATCTTCACCACTACCGGGACCGCAACGTTGGGCTACGCCCGCAAGACCGCGAGATCGGCAGACCAAAAACGTGAAGTTTTCCTACATGCGGTCGCTTGGTCTGACAGGGTCCCTTCACACGATGTAGATAGGATACGGAAACGAGGGTACGGCGTATTTGAAGCGATCATAAACTTCACCCAGCTGGTGGAGGGATATGGGAACTGATGTAGCTTCGCAGTATAAGTAGCTCGGCTTGTTGCGAGAAGCACGCTTTCCTCTCGCTTCTCACTTTTAATTACGCAGTCATTATCACAAATCTTCAAAGAGCACCGTACAGCATACCAAGCATGTCACTCGCCAATCTCTGTGTCCCAGAGACATTCGGCCCCCTCGTCCTATTCGGGGCGGAGATCCTGTCCGTCGAAACAACGCTGGTGACAAATTACACAGCATCCTCTCCCTCAGCATATAGATACACCCAACCATCAACGGAAGCCCATGGAATCGACTTCTGCAACGTCACCGTCTCCTACACCCACCCGGGCCAGGACGACAACATCCTCGTCGAGGCCTGGCTGCCGCCAGCTGAGAGCTGGAACGAGCGGCTGCAAGCCGTTGGTGGCGGCGGCTGGGCTGCAGGTCGCTTCTTCCTCTCGTACGGGGCGATGAATGGTGCAATTGCGGATGGATACGTGACTATCACGACGGACGCTGGTCTAGGGGCTGCGCAGGAGGCCACGCCTTGGGCGCAGGTTAGCGAGGGGAATGTGAATCTGTATAATCTGCAGAACCTGGCCTCTGTGTCTCTAGATGACGAGGTATGCGCAAGCTTCTCGAGTGATGGCTTGAAGAAGGGTATATTAGCTAACAGGGAATAGGCAATCATCGGCAAGTCGCTCATAAAGAGCCTCTACGGACAAGAACCGAAGTACTCCTACTGGAGCGGTTGCTCGCAGGGAGGAAGGCAGGGTCTCATGCTGGCACAGCGGTATCCGGACGCATACGACGGCATCGCGGCCGGCGCACCGGCCATCTACTGGACAGAGTTCCTCCCGGGAATCCAGTGGGCACAGCAGATCATGAACATGCTAGGCGAAGCCCCCCACGAATGCGAGATCGATGCGCTTGTTGCGGCCGCTGTCTCAAAGTGCGACGGGCTGGACGGCGTCGTGGACGGAATCATCAGCGAGGTCGAGGCCTGCCTAGACCACTTCGACCCCTTCACGCTAGTCGGGTCGCCGATCGAGTGTCTAGAGGTGGACAATGTCTCTATTAGCGATATTGCGGCGACTGTTGTCAACGCCACCTGGAACGGAATGCGAACCGAGGATGGAAAGCAGACGTCGTACGGAATCCGCCCCGGTGCTGACCTGACGGGGAATTCCCCGACGTCGCACGGGCAACCTGGAATCGTGAAGACGAACTGCACATCGGGGACGTGTGTCGGCGCGCCGAACTACCTCGGCCTGCAGTGGCTACAGCTCTTCGCCGCCAAGGATCCTAGCATCGACATGTCCAACCTCACACACGCGGAGTTTGATACGCTTGTGAATGTCAATGGACAGATCTATAGGTCGATGATCAGCACCAGCGATCCGGACCTCTCCAGGTTCCGGGACGCCGGCGGGAAGATGGTGACGTTCCACGGACTTGTAAGCACCTACCAGAACCATGTCCCGCTTGACGCTCCTAATGCTAACGACGCGTATAGGCGGATAATGTTATCCCGCCCCAGGGAACAGAACACTACTACCGCGAGGTGTCCTCTCTCCTCCCGGACATCCACGACTTCTACCGACATTTCGAGGCCCCGGGGCTCGGACACTGCTTCGGCGGGAAGAGCGGGCAGCCGGAGGGGCTCTTCGAGCAGCTACGGGCGTGGGTGGAGAACGGCACCGCTCCTGAGCAGACGCCTATCAAGATCACCAATATAGACGGGGAGGAGCAGAACCGCGTCTTGTGCCCGTACCCGCAGAAGCCCGAATTCGACACCGGGTGCGGCAATTCCGGGGATTCAGAGTGCTGGGCCTGTGCTGACGCCGGCGTTTCTGAGTATCGCGAGTTAAAGCGCTCGTCTTCTTGACGACGCGGTATAGGTACTTCTAAGGAGGTCGCTCGCGGGTCTATTTAGTATATATTTGAGGCGGGGCGGGACGGCGGCTGGCAATTACATAGCTTCGGGCAACATGCATCACGGAGCATCACTTCTATTCACATTGTAAAGTAGTTTTATATATACATTTTCACCACTGAAGCGTTTTGGCAAATGTGTCTTGGAGACAGAGCGGTGACACATAGGCATCTAGTCCTAGGTCATTCAGGTATTGAATCCCAAGACACATAGAGCCGGGGCTCAGAAAAAACACTTTGGAAAACTCTTTTTCGTTTGAGCAAGCGATTGGGTTTCGTTCTTGGAATTCAACGCAAGATCGCGGAGACAGTGTCTCCTCGTCCGCGGCCGAGCCTATGGTTGATGTTGGGCCAGACTAGTTATAGAGACATCCCGGAACTATCCCTCGAATTATGGCACGAAGGCTCTGCCAACGGTTGAATCCTCTGCGAGTACTTGATTCGGCCATTCTAGCCATTCCGCCCAATACTCCCCCAAATGGCTCGTAATAGACCTGATGAGGTAACTCCCCGTACCGCCGATAGACCAGTACGTCCTTTCGCGATGCAGCAGCACGGCGTAGTAAGCCAGTATTACCAGCGCCTCCGGCCGCCGCTGATTCAACAGCTCAACATAGCCAGTCGGCACCCGGACAGCCCACTCCTGGACGGCCAGCGCGCCCCGCACCGTCCCGAGCCGCTGGCGGGAAAACATGACCTGCAGCGCCTTGACCGCCTCCTGGCAGTCATGCTTCGCCGCGCCACTCAGCTGGCTCCCGTCTAGCTGGTCCCAGAGAAGGGAGCTTTCATCGCCCGGCTGTACGGGGCCTAGGGGCTCGAGGTGGGAGAGGTCCCCGCCTAGTAGTTCCCTGAGGGTCCTCTCCGAGGAGCTGGCGGCGATGGTGCGGATGCCCCTGTGGAGGCTCAGGCACTGCACGAGCTTGGAGATAACGGAGGGAAAGTCGCCTTGCAGCGAGAAGGTGTCGAATAGGACGTGCTGGCCGAGGATGGCGGAGTACATGAAGACGGCGACGCAGTTGTCGTCCGAGAGCTCGGTCTGGACGGCGTTGTGGCGGGAGAGGCCGCGGGTCTGGAGGCGTGTTGCCTCGGTGAGGTAGAAGTCCCTGCGATCGGGGTTGAGGGTGCTCTTGTGAGCGGCCGACAGGGCGAGGAGCTCGTCCATGAGGTAAGGGGTGCCTAAGGATTCCCTGACGGCAAGATCGGTGAAGAAGGTGCTCATCCTCGAATCGGGAACTAGATCACCGGCCAGGCGAGTCGCAAAATGATGAAAGAGTTCGAGATGCATGAGGGTGTAGTCCTCGCCCAGTGCCGCGGGATGACTTTGCGTTGTTTCATGATGAGAACGAGGCGAAGGTACCGAGGAGGGACCTGGTGATCGAGACGAGGTCCGCGACGGGGTCGGAGTCGGGGTTCGCAGGGTGGTAGAAGTGGCGTCTAGGTACGAGCATCTCCTCTCAACGGCGAGGCAGTTTAGGCATGATGGCTTGGACTCGTCGCACTTTATATGCCGTAGCTTGCACACCTTGCAGCCGAGCCGCGATTTCCTGTGGGCTCGCCGCATGGCAGATACAGTGGTGACCGGGGTTCGCGTAAGCGCCGGTGCTAAACGACGGACTCTAAGCCCTGTAGCATGGTACGAGTTGCTTCCCCGGCCGGTTTCGCACGATCGGTGGCGGGCATAGCTGCATAGATAAAAAAGTACGTGATACGAGTATAGGCGGCTTGGAGGTGCGCTGGTGCTATTAATACCACTAGGTGGGCCACGCGGCTAGTCTCGTGCAGGTCTTGGCACTGCTAGAGTTTATTAGCTCGCTCTTCGTTTTGCGAGTCTCCATCCGCCCCGGCGGCCCCACATGACGATTGCGGACTCCCGGAGCGGGTCACCTCGACCGGGTGCCAGTCGTGGTACCCGTCCTCAGTACTGTATGTACCCCAGAGACGGGTGTGACCGAGTTCTCTATCCAACCAGATTAAAATAAGCAATCATATGTAAAGCACAGTTGAAGAGCCGAGCGAAGGATACATATATGTTAGTTAGGCTTGGTCAAGATCTTAATACATTCCGCCAAGGGCCATCCTATCCATCCAGCCCCGCGTGCATGACATGACCCGATTCTCTTCTGCACAGGTTGCTAGCCGCCTCGTAGTCGGAGCGGGGGACGTGGGCGGAGATGAACACTTGGCACCCGAGCCTCTCGGGGAAAGAAGGAGCCGCCGGACATACACTGTGCGTAGGCGTTGTAGTGAATGGTCTCCGCGTCCTTGAGCTATATAGTCTAGATATACGGAATGTGGGCGTAGGGCAGCAAAGAACCGACGTCCGGGGCAGGGATGGCGGCGTTGTAGACCTTGAGATGACGTTGTGGAGGTGAACATCGGTGACACACGGCCTCCAGGGAGAGCAACTCCCAGGCAACGCCGCGTGAAAGATCGAGTGTTATATGTTTTAACCCTGGGTTCTACCTCGCGCACGTCGGCTAATGGCTGCTTTGGACTGTATGGTTTCGAGGGGCTAGCGTCGGAAGGCTTCTGCTGCGGGCCGTCGATACGTCTGATCATGGCGCCACGCGCTGGGTAACACCGATTGAGGTTAAAGATCTGTAATATAGAAGGCTGAAAAAGCCATGGGATGCTTGGGGGATTGGGAACTTGCACGGGGGCTTCCGCCACAGAAGGGGAGTAGTCGAGTCGCGTGGCGACAGGTAACCAGTGGACGTGGGAACCCCTTCGGCTGAGTTTAGTGTACTGCGAGGTCTTTCATGGTTGTCGTCACCGACATTCTCTCACCGGTACGATGAAGGTCTATGTATTTATGGCATACTACCTTTGTCGCGGGTGAGCACCGATGTTCCTCGTGAACTGGCCATAGGGTATGTCCTGATAACACCGCAACACCGCAACCTCAACATCGTCCCTCGTCATAAAACATTATACATGCCCAAATCAAGAAATCAAGCCCGCTCTTACCATAAGTAACATGCGTAACGGAAATCAGCCCCTTTAAACAAGATGCAGGGCCCCAAACACACCCAGGCACCCCAATAGCCCCGCAACCCCCGCGCCAACCCTCTCACCACGAGACTCCGGCCTCAACTTCTGCACCTCGGCCGTCTCACTCGGCGTGACGGTCGTGCAGCTCTCCTTCCCACACTTATACCCATCAGGACAGCACCCCTCTTCATCCTCATCGTCATCGCAGAGGAACCACCCCCCAGCACACGTCTGCGTCGCCTCCTCGTCCGGCAGATCGTCAACGGGCACCGCGATCGTGACGCCCTGCGTGACAATGGTCGTCATGTCGACGGGCGGGCACGACGTCGTCTCACAGTCGCGGCCCGTCTGGCAGCAGCCACCGCCCTGGGCGACGCACGCGTAGAAGCCCGTGGGGCAGAAGGAACCCGTCGCGGAGGGGCCGTCGTCGTCGTTTGTGGGTCGGAAGGGGGCGCCGGCGCCGTCGGAGGAGGTGGAGGCTTTGGTGGTTGTGGGGGACTCCGACTCGGTTATGACGGTTGTGCGGGTTGCGGTGGGGGACGAGTTGGTTACGGTTGTGACGATGGTGACGATAACGGTCGAGGGGTTGCCGTCGACCCAGGCTGTCGAGGTGGTCGTCATGGTCGTCGGGCCGGAGGACTCATCGTCGCTTGAGCTTGTATCCCGTACGCCTAGAGCCGGTTAGCATCACAAGTGGCAATCAACGGCGGGGTACAAGCGCTCACATCCGGTCCCCTTGCAGATGTATCCCGCGATACAGCATCCCCCGCCGAGGCTCTCCGGGCACGTAACCGCCGACGACGGACACAGGCCGACGCCGCCGTCACAATCGATCCCCTGCGGACAGCACGCGACATTCCCGACGCTCGGGTTATCCACCTCGACACACTCCTCCTCCTCGGAGCAGCACTTGTTGGGATGTCCCACCTTCCCGCACCCAGCCATACTGGGCGGGCAGGACTCCCTCCGCTGCAGCACCCCGAGCACCTCTGCAGCCCTGCGGAACGCGTTCCGCCCCTCGTCCTCCATGTGAAGCTTGAACCCGGGGGAGTAGCCGCGCGGTTCCTCCCGGGGGTACACGCGCGCCTCGTAGGATATGTCCGGGTTGAAGGCGACGTATTCGGGGAAGAACTTGGCGCCGCTGTCAGGCGGCATCTTGCGGATGGCGGTGGGGTTCTGCGCCGCGGCGAGCTGCGAGGCCACCAGGAGCAGTAGGGCAGGCGGCAGGCCAAGCATCTTTGTGAAGGGGTCGAGCCTCATCGTTTTTCTCGCCTAGCGTGTGAATGTGCGACGGGTTCTTTGCTGCTGAAGAGGATGCCTCGAGGAAGTTGGTGCTGGGTCCCGTTGCTGTGGAGAGGAAGTAAACATCGGCGGTCGGGCCGGGTTCCACTGATACAGTGTTATTGTGGGATAATAACACTGTCAACACTACACCAAGGTTTTAACGATGCACGGCAAAGAGCGATACTCAGCCATGTCACCCTCGAGACTGCCCGGCGATATGTCCAATGTATTTAACCTTGATTAAATGCATGCGAGGTTTGTCTCGCCCGTTTTCAGCATGGAACCATGCGGACTTTCCCCACAGGTATCCGCGTCACTAGCGCCTATCGTGTCACCCGAAAGTCTTGAAAATCCCCGTAACACCGGCTCTGAGATGCATGGGAACATTCGAAGCCCATTTCCGTCTTGAAAGGACATATGACCAGGTATTTCCAACATTTTTGCACTGTGAGTAGACGTGGGGAGAAAAGGGAGAATGCAAGCTTACATCCATGAGGTGCCGTGTTAATGCACTCCTCCATAGTTATAGCTATTTTCCGACGTAATAATAGTGTAAGGACGAGGACCCCTTCACATTCGCTATGAGAACGCCTGCATCTCCGTAGATGATATTCTATGTCTAACAAACGGTCTTGTACATGGTCTATATATATCGCCTTGTTATACGCCTTCTCCTGACCCAATACAATATCTTACAACCAGTCCCTCTTCACACGCAATTAGAACAGATTCTCCTCCTTCTCCTTGCCCCCTTCCTCAGTGGACTCCACCTCTTCCGCCTCCTCTTCAGCTTCCTCTTCATCGTACTCCTCCTCGGCGGGCTCCTCCTCAGCCGGCTCGTTCGTGTACGGGTTGAGGAGCGCGTTGCAAAGAATGCCACCAGCAACGCTGACATTCAGAGACTCGACCGTCAACCTCGACGCACTGGGGATCGTGACCTCGTAGTTCGACGCCTTGCGCAGGTCCCGCGGGAGGCCGTTGCCCTCGCTCCCCAGGATGAGAACGCAGGGGGCCTCAGCAAGCGGGTTCTGGTTCACCAGCTGGCCGATAGTCAGCTTCTCCGTGGTCTTCCGGCCCGACGCGGGGCCGGCGGCGTAGAAGCGCCACCCCGCCTTCTGCGACTCCGCAATGAACTTGTTGGGCTGCTCCACGGTGAAGATGGGGATCTCCTCGGTCGCTCCCGAGGCCGCCTTGGCCGCGACGGGCGTTATGGTCGCCGAGCCCCTGGCCGTGATGGCCACGGCGCTCGCGCCGAGGATCACGGCCGACCTGATCATGGCGCCGAGGTTGCCAAGGTCGACGATGTGGTGGAGGAACACAATCAGGGGCTTCTGCTTCCGGTTTGGCGTGTAGGTCACCAGCGGGTCCGTCCCGTTAACCGCCTCCTCCTCCTTGGACTGGCGGCCGATCACGACCTCCATCGCCGGCTCCGGGCCGTCCTCGTGCAGGGGGCCGAGCGCCTTTATGGGCACCTGCGGGTGCGGCGACNNNNCGAGGTTACAGCCGTTATGCGGTCTCCCGCCGCTCATCTTCTCCATCATGGCCATGTTCTGGTTCTTGACTAACGACCGCTGCACCCGCGCCTCCTTGATGAGCCCGCGCAGCTTGGCCCCCGACTCGTCCGAGGGATCTTGTAGGGCGCGCTTCCCAGTATTCATCAGGTATAGGT
>JAGFNX010000241.1:0-36172 GCA_017657125.1 Scopulariopsis brevicaulis
CCCCCCCCCCCYCCCTCCCCCCCCCCCCCCCCCCCTCCACACTCTACACCCTCACTCCCCTAGCTGCGTTCACCCTCCTTCTAGAACGTCTCCCTTGTCGCCGTGCATCTCCATCCCACGCACACCTTCTCGGGAGCATGGGCTAACCGCCATTGGCCTGGCACCCAGACCCCGACGATGCCGTCAAGACCCAGGACGGCGATGCCGCGCCATGCACCTACCTCGTCGGCAACTCCCTCGGCCTCCAGCCGCGCCGCACCGCCACCCGCCTCCGCCAGTACCTCGACACCTGGGCGACCCAGGGTGTCCAGGGTCACTTCAAGCCGCTGGCCGGCTCCCCCCTCCCGACCTGGCTAGACGCCGATTCCGCCGCGGCGCGCATGATGGCGCCCCTCGTGGGCGCCGACCCCTCCGAGGTGGCTGTCATGCAGACCCTCACCGCGAACCTTCACTTCCTCATGTCGGCCTTTTACAGGCCCGACGCAGAGGCCCGGCACAAGATCATCCTCGAGGCGCGGGCGTTCCCTAGCGACCACTTCCTCGTCGAGACGCAGATCCGGCACCACGGGCTCGACACGGCGTCGTCCATGGTCCTCATCGAGCCGGCCGACGCCGACGCCCCGCTGCTCACAACGGAGCACATCATCTCGGTGCTCGACGCCCACGCCGAGTCCGCTGCGCTGCTTCTGCTCCCCGGGATCCAGTACTACACGGGCCAGCTCCTCGACATCAAGCGCATAACGGCGCACGCGCGCCGCCTGGGCATCTTCGCCATCTGGGACCTCGCCCACGCGGCGGGCAACGTGCCCCTGGACCTGCACGCCTGGGACGTCGACGCCGCGGCGTGGTGCACGTACAAGTACCTCAACGCGGGGCCCGGCTGCATCGGCTCGCTCTTCGTGCACTCGCGGCACACGGGCGTCGCGAGCTCTGCCTCGGACGAGGACTCGCATCTGGGGTACAGGAACCGGCTGGCGGGGTGGTGGGGCAACGACAAGGCGACGCGGTTCGCAATGGAGAACAAGTACCACCCGGCGGTGGGCGCCGCGGGCTTCCAGGTGAGCAACCCGAGCATCGTGGACATCACGAGCGTGTGCGCGTCCCTCGAGGTCTACGAGCTCGCCGGCGGGATGCCCGCGCTGCGTGAGAAGTCCCTGCGCCTGACGGGGTACCTCGAGAGCCTTCTCGATGGGATGCCCGAGGGGCCGCGGCGCCGCTTCGAGCTCATCACGCCCCGGGACCCGGCGGCGCGCGGGGCACAGCTGAGTCTGAGGCTCGAGCCGGGGATCCTGGACGAAGTGGTGGAGGGGCTGACGAAGGAGGGGGTCCTCGTGGACGAGAGGAGGCCCGACGTCATCCGCGTGGCGCCGGCGCCGCTGTACAACTCGTTCGTCGACTGCTTCGATTTTGTGGAGGCGTTTGGGAGGGCGCTGGCGGGGGCGGGTGGCACTGCGTAGTGCGGTGCGGGGCCGGGGAGTGAGGAGGTGTTCTTTTTGGGCAGCGGGGGATGTATGTCTTGGTTGTTTCGGCTCGACAGGGGGACTTGGTATAGAGGCTGGGGTCTTGGGGTCTTGGAATTGGGGCGCTGTTTGGGGTGATGTCATGGCACTTACACGGGGGTCTGCCGGCGGGGCCCTCGTTTTCGAACCTTTGTCTAGGAGAGCAATGTTCCTCGCTTCGATGATTCCAGAGGTGAAGTGATGTGAAGTGAAGGCCGTGAGAAACTACCTGATCGCCCCCGCCTCCCCGCCCCTCTCCCCTCTGCCGCTCGTAACCCAGATCAACGAATCTCCGGTCAAAGAAGAGGCCCTCTCATCGGCCCCGTCCCACGACAGAACGCACGTGGCAGCGTCGCTCAATCATTTCGCCCCACGACACTCCTCGTCGAGGGACAGCATCCCATTCCCAGCCAATCCGAGCAAGAATACACAAAAGAAAAATGTAAGACGGACTGGGACGAAAAAAGAAGAAAGGGGGAGCGTAGATCTCATTCGACGGCTAGTCTTAAGCTTGTGATTGTGAGATTGTGGGATTGTGAGATTGCGAGGGTCCCAGCCGGCTGCCGTTTCCTTGGATCTTCTAGACCCATGTCCGTGTCTCGTGTCTCGCGTGGCTCCCCCCCGTGTGGTTCCTCGCGGGCGCCACATTAGATCAGCGGCCGACGGTCCCGGGTGTGTGTGTGTTCCAAGGAAGTGGTGTCGGCGCCGACGACCCCTCATCCCTGCCTCGCCTTACACCACCAAGCACTCGCAGACGACCGAGGGACCACACAGGACTCCCAGCTTACGACGTAGGCCTGACTCCTTTTTATTCACACGTGTGGAGAGACGCGTCTTACTGCAAGGCGTCCTGCTGTGCTCGGCTGCCGTGTCTTCTCCCTGGCTGCCGGCGGCTAAGAACCTCGAGCGTGGGCTGGTCCGCGCCGGACGGGGGCGAATTCCTGTTTCACGGTCCAAGCCTCTCAGCTCGGCGGGTTAAAACATATTGGCGACTGGGACCCATATATTACATCTTCTTTGTTCGGATGACGCTCTCGATATATCGCTAAGCGAGCGGGCCTCGGCGTCGTATGCGGCGCAGCATTCTTGACGTACACACACAGCATACAGCATACAGCATACACTCATACACTCATACACCCATACACATACAGACGCATTATACCATATACACGACCGTCATGTATATATATACCGCCGCCATGGACCCGAAATACTACCTCCGGGGCCCCAAGCCCAAGCCCCGGCGCACTCACACAGCCCTCCTCATGGCCTTCCTCCTCCTAACCCTCGCCCTCCTCCTCCTCACCTTCCGCACCCGCGCCGCCAACACCACCACCCTCATCCCCTCCAACTCCACGACCTGGCACCGCAATGTCCGCGCAGTAGCCGGCGAGGTCATCCGCCCCTTCACGGTCCTCGAGGCCTCCTCCACGGGCCGCGTGCTGAACCCGCAGGGCCTGATAGCCGGCGACGAGCCAACGGTGCTGGAGCGGCCCTCGCGGACGGACGAGGTGCCGAGCGTGGTGGTGGACTTTGGCATTAACACGGTGGGGATTCTCACCATTGAGTTTGCGGGTGCCGAAGGGGTGGATGGGAGCTTGCCGGGCGTGAGGCTTGCGTTCTCGGAGACGCTGGAGCATTTGAGTAATAATAGCGACTTTACGCGGTCTTATAATGTAAGTCTGTCCGCGCTGGAGAGACTTATACGAAGCTCGTATGGCTAACTTGGACAGGTAAACCGAGGATCGCCGCAGTACTTTACCAGCGGGACGGACCAGGTATAACCCCCCCGTCCTCACGCTTACTTACACGGCACTAACACCCCCAGATCGCCGTCGAGACAAACCCCTACACCTGGACCAACCAGCTCGGCTGCCAACGCGACGAGCGCCGCGTCTGCTCCGACGGCCTCCACGGCTTCCGCTACCTCCGCATCTCCCTCGACGCCCTCGACGCCGACGAGCCCTACACCACGCCCCAAGGCCGCATCTCCATATCCTCGCTCTCCCTCCGGCTCTCCGCCTTCCTCGGCACACCGGACACCTTCACGGGGCACTTTGAGTGCTCCGACGGGGACCTGACGCAGTGGTGGTTCGACGGGGTGTACACTAACGACCTGTGCACGGATGTGTTCCGCGCGAATGACACGGAGCCGAGGGACGCGGTGGCGGAGGGGCTGCTGGGCAAGTTGGTGCTGCATGATGCGCCGAAGAGGGATCGGGACCCGTATGTGGGGGACCTGGCGGTTTCGGGGCTGACAACTTTCTTGTCGCATGATACGGGGGAGGCGGTGGGTAACGTGCTGGCGGACCTGGCGGATCACCAGCGGGACGACGGGTGGATCCCGCCTGCGAGCATGTAAGTCCTCGAGTCCCCCATCTCCTCCATCCTCCTCTCCTCCCCCGATCCTAGACCGTTGGATCCCACAAAGAACGACAGGCTGACCTCACCAGCTTCCAATACACTCTCAAACTCTTCGACTACCCCCTCTGGTGGGTCGTCTGCCTCCACGACTACATCCTCCACACGGGCGACCTCCCCTTCCTGGAAACCTACTACCCGCACATGGCCTCCACCCTCGACGACTACTATCCCTCTCACATCGACGAGTCCACGGGCCTCCTGAACAAGCCCGACGGCTACGGCGACTACGCCTTCGTCAGGCGCTCCGGGCCCGTGACGTACTTCAACGCGCTGTACGCCTATGCCCTCCGCTCCGCGGCCGTCCTTGCGCGGCACAGGGGGAGCCCCGACGCAGAGAAGTGGGAGGGGCGGGCGGGGAACATCTCGGACGCGCTGAACGAGCATAACTTTGACTCCGAAGCGGGCGCCTTCTTCGATGGAACGTGCGACGGCGAGACCTATTGCGCAACGCACGCACAGGACGGCAACAGCCTCGCTATCCTCTCCGGCACCACCGACCCCCCTCGCGCCGAGTCCATTTTAAACTACTGGACCAAATCCGCCCGGCGCGAGCGCGGCAACGCCTTCTACGACAATGACCTGCTAGGATCCGACTACGGCGAGCGCGTCTACGCCTTCATCTCCTACTTCGAGATCGCGGCGCGCTTCGAGGCGGGGCTCGTGCCCTCGGCGCTGGAGGAGACGCGGCGGCTGTGGGGGTACATGGCGGCTCGGGACCCGGGGGTGACGTTCTGGGAGGGGGCCGGGGAGGCGTACGAGGCCGATGCGTTCAAGAGCAGGTCGCACGGGTGGTCGACGGGGGTTGTGCCGCTTCTGACGAGGTATGTCTTGGGGGTTACGCCGAGGGGCCCCGGGTTTGAGACGTGGAGCGTTAAGCCTAGGCCTGGGGACTTGACGTGGGCGAGGGGGGTAGTGCCGGTGCCGGGGGGTAAGGGGATCAGCGTCAAGTGGGAGAAGGGGGAGGGCGGGTTCGTGATGGAGGTGGAGGTGCCGGAGGGGTTGGGGGAGGGGACGATTGCGGTGCCGGTTGGGGAGGGGGGGAGCGTTACGGTTGATGGGGAGGTGGTCTGGAGCGGGGGGAGGATGGTTAGGAGGGCGGCGACGGCGACGGGGGATGGCTATGTTGAGTTTGAGGCGCGGGCGGGGAGGGTTAACGTCGAGGTTGGCGGCGCGAGGGAACTCTGAGGGGGAGACTTGGGAGCATCACAATGTTGGATACAAATATGGTTGGGTTTAGGCGTTGGATTGGGGAAACCTGGGAGATTTGTTTTTGTTAGACTGGGCACTGTACACGCATCTGTCCGAATATACGACATCATCGCCAATTCCATCATTTCCTGCAGCCGTCTTCGAGAAATAAAATGAATCCATTAGAAAACTAAACACGATCTCCGAGCCTATAAACATCCAGCAGCAAGTCGTGCTGGAATTGAACCCATATCCTTGGTCCGCGGCACTCGAGCTGAGCCCGAAAAAGCAGGATCGCCACACCCCTCCCAGAGATTAATGTCGTCATAGCCCGTCCTCACGCGTTGCCTGAGTGGCTGCGGGCTGCCCGCGCACAGCCCAAGGGCCGGGATGGGAGACTGACATCACCACGCCAGTGACACACCATACCACACAGCCCCAGGACCCTGTTGCCTCTTCCTTCCTTTGACGTATAAGTACTGTTTTTGTTCCTCCCCACAAGTGCCATCTCTCCTTCTTGGCGAAGCTTAGCTAGCCATCGGGCAAGAGACACCACTCAAAACAATCTACTTGGAAACCGTACGACCACGGCGCTAAGAACATTTCGAACCACAAAAACCACCGAACTTGCAAAGCAAGAGCGAAACGACGACAAACACACATCGACCAAACTAGAGAGCCCAGGCGCATACCCAACGCGCCCGAGAAGCCACACACACACACACATACCAACAAGAACAAACACAAACACCGCGAAAATGCCCTTTGGCTTCCGCCGGCGCATGTTCTACTCCAAGCCCATCGGCACCAAGCACTTCGGGACCTCCGTGCGCGCCGACAGGCACGGGGTGCGCCGCGGCCCGTGGAGGTTCTCGCTGGGCAAGTTTAGCTGTTTCAAGCACCGTTGATGGGTCCCTTCCTCGGACATGGTCGCGAATTGAGGTTGGGGAGTTGATGGAGGGATGGGGGTTTCAGGGACGCGGTGGGAAACCCGGGGAGGGAACATTGACAGAGGATGGATGATGTTATTTATAGATGGACGGGGCTTCGTCTTTAATCGGTTCTGGCAGTTTGTTGAGCGTGGGTATAGCAGCATACGGATATCGTTACTTTGAACTTAATCAAGAGAGGCGCGCGCGCCTCAGGCAACCAACTCATTGTGCATCGCCTTCTTGTGAGACTGAAGAGTGACCCGACCAGGCTCGAGGGCGCCGTTTTGCCCCCTGAGGATAGAGTATGGGCCGGGCTGGCCTGCTGCCCCTTGGATTGCACGGTGACGATGACGGAGATGGCTGCTCGGATGGAGATTCCTGCTTAGAAGTGGTGCACTGGCGACAAGATCTTGGGAGTATCAGACAGTGATTCATGCTGGATATATACTCGAGGAAGCCGCGTGGAGTTCGTGGACCACGTCTTGCTCTTGAAGGGCGCTGGATAGCATCCTGCGGCACACTCCAGACCAGTGCCTTGCCTCTCCGCAGCCCACGACACCCCCCATCTCTCACACAACCCATGTTGGCTCGAAAGAGGTCTTTTTTCTTCATTTCCTAGCAACGACGTCTCGCGCAGCCAGCGACCCCATTCCGAAAATCGCAACGCAAACCGTTTATTCCGATGCATTCCGATGCTCGCAACATGAAAACACCTCGCCGCATTGAAAAACACTGCCGGACCAAGATAACATCCCGTATTTTCCCTTTTCCCCCACCTTCCTCCCCCGTCGCCGTCGTCATCCTCCTCGCCCCTCCGTTCCCCTCCGGTTCCCGAAAGTTGAACGCCCCGTCGGCTCCGTACCGTGACACCTGCGTTACGTTTATACCTCGGTCGTGACCTTCGCCTTGGGATTCGTGACCTTGACACCCAGCTGCTTCGCGCGGCTGATGATGTCGACCCTCTTCCGCGCGGAGACGGCGTGGGCGATCCTGCGACCGAGTTAGCAATCGTCCTTGCTGTCCTGTGATAACCCAAACACTCCAGGTTGTATTCCGGGGGAACGTACTCGGCGGCGTGGGTCCGGTTGTGCATCAGGAGGAGCTCGACGTCGTTGACGTTGTTGACGACGAAGGCCTTGTGGCCCGAGGGCATCATGAACTTGGTCTTCTTGTTGGAGCCATAGCCGATCTGGAAGCGGACTGTTAGCGACTCCCCACCTTGCAAACATTTTTTTCATGTCGGGCTTCGAAGACTGCGACGGGCGCGGGGCTGGTTCCGGGTCGAACGTACCGAGGGCATGAGAGGGGTGCTCCTGAATCGCCTCCGGACACGGGAGTCGATACCCTTAGGCTTCCGCCAGCTGGGGTCGACACACTTGAAGCGGTCACTCTGGTGGCGGATGAAGCGCTTCGTGCCTGTATCAAATCCACATCAATATCCATGCTCCCATTCCGCTTCTAATCATCCCCTGTCGAGGGGTCCAGGCCGGTTCGTCGTGGTGGTCTGGTTGGAGGGGGGGTTCGAGACGTACGCTTCTTCACGATCGGGACGTGCTTCTTCGCGGAAACCATCTGGACAACAGTTAGATTAAAAAATTCCCGGCGAGGGGGGGTTTCAATGGACGATCGCGACCGATCCCAATGGGCGACGCATACCTTTGCTGCTTGCGTTTCCCTGTGTGGTGTTAGTAGAGAGAGTTCGACTTCCGGAGAGCGTTCGAGAGGGCGAGCGAAGTTTTCCCCGGTTTAGCTGGGTTCGGAGGGCTAGGGTAAAATTCTGGGTGGGACATTTCTGTGCGTCACGTGCTATGGTTCCTCGGTGGTGGGGGGTCGTGAGGTACGTACCGTTACGGGTTGTTGTGGGGCGGTTGGCCCACATCCAATCACCGATGAGCTACTCCTTGAATCACACCGAGAGGTCAACGGATCCGTCCAAGCTCACCGAACGGCGGGATTCCTCAGACTGACATCGCAGACTGACAGGGAGATGCAGGTGGTCAACCAAGGCAGCACAGAAAACACCGAGCACGGACGAGAAAACGGGACGCGAATATCTATCAAGGCAAATTAAAATTGCACAGGGAAGCCAATACACATTAAACTGCGTAAACCGACTCTGCACCCCAAGATACCACGAGCCAAGAGCGTCGCTATGAACAAGCAAGGAATCCTCGATCCATGTCCAATTTCCGAGTCTATGCCCCCGCGCGCCCCCGTCCATGAAACGTAAAACAAGAAAAAAGTCATTCAGCAACGAAAGCGAGGCTAGAGTAGAGATCTCCCGTCCCAGACTGTCTATCGCCAACCGCCGTTTTCAACTCCTCTCTCCTGCAATCCTCTCCCAGATCCCGCTTATTGCGTCTGGCACTGCGGCTGCCCGGCGTCCTCGTCGTCCATGTCCTCCCACTGGTTTCCGCCCTGCGGGTGTCCCGAGCGCGCGCCCATCTGTTACCGTCACGTTAGCAACTCGGTACCTTGACACGATACTTCAGCAGTACCACCGCGGATAACATACCTCGTCAATGTCGGCGTCGTCCTCGTACTCAACCTCGTCCACCTCCTCCGCCGTGATCGGCGGCGCCGGCTTCGGCAGCACGTTCTGCAGCGCCGCGTAGTCCGCCTCGCCCGAGATCCACCCGTCCTCGGGGAAGTCGATGGCCGCGACGAGGTACAGGTCGCCCCTCTCATCCCCCCTCTTATAGGGCATGCCCTCGCCGGGGACCTTGAGCACGTCGCCGGGCCGCAGGATGTGCCCGCGCTCGCGCTTGATGTGGATGCCGCGGCCGTCGAGGTGCGTCAGGACGGTCCTGTCGAAGCCGCAGAGCGCCTCGGCGAGCGTCACCTTTAGCTCCGCCGAGAGGTCGGCCCCGGCCCGCGTGAAGACGTCGTGCGGCTCCTCGACGAGCGTGAAGACGATGTCGCCCGGTATCTGGTCGGGGACCTGGTCCGCCTCGCCCTCGAGCGAGATGCGCTCGCCCTCCATGGACCCGCGCGGGATGTAAATCTCTAGCACCTTGGTCTCCTGCGTCGTCCGCTTTCCCTTGCACTTCTTGCACCTGTCCTTCTCCTTGACGAAGTTGCCCGTCCCCTTGCAGTGGTCGCAGGGCAGCACCTCCCTCGTCAGGAGCCCCGGGCCGACCTGCCTAAGGCCCTCGACCATGCCCTGGCCCTTGCACTGCTCGCAGTGCTGCGGCTTCACCTTCTCCTTGGCGCCCGACCCCTTGCACTGCGCGCACACGACCTGCTTGTTGGCCGAGAACTTGACCGTCTTCCCCTTGTAGAGCTCCTCGAGCGAGATCTTGTACGGCTGCTCCTCGTCCGGCCCCTTCCTCTGCCTCCGCTGGCCGGGCCTCCCAGGGCCGCCGGGCCCGCCGGGCCCGCCGAACCCGAACCCGAACATCTGGCTAAGAATGTCGTCGAGGTCCACGTCGGGGCCGCCCGCGCCCCCGCCGCCCCGCAGGGCGTCCATGCCACCGGCGTCATAGATGTGCCTCTGGTTCTCATCCTTGAGGATTTCGTACGCCTGCGTCACGGCCTTGAACTTGACCTCGGACTCGTCTCGCTGCTCCTCGGGGACCTTGTCGGGGTGGTGTTTTAGGGCCGCCTAGCCGCCGGGTTAGCAGGGGGGTCTCTTGCGTTGCGGGGAGGTGGCTATCCTCATACCTTCCTGTAGGCCTTCTTGATCTGGTCTTGGTCGGCATCCTTGGGCACGCCGAGGAGTTCTGCAGAGCGTCAGCTTGGGAGGCGATAAGGCGCAGACGGCGTTTTCCCTTACCGTAGAGGTCGACATCCTCCTCCGGGGGGCTGTTAGAGTCCATTTTCGGCGTCTTGTCCGCTCCGTTGTGGCTGTACGATCCGGAGCCGTGATATTCTCCGTAGAACCGCAGTTAATGTATAGGTCGTTGCTGGGTGACGTTCAGGTATCGGTAATTATTAGGGCCCTCGCTGATGCGGCAGAATTTTTGGCGGGGCTCCCGATGGGAGGTCGGTTTGGAGGTGGGGCCGCTGTCGGGTGCCGATTCCAGGTCCGCGTACTTCGAAGGCTAAAAAGGTACGCTGGGTACTTGTGTCTACTTAGTAATGTCGCGTTCGGATCGCAGACGGGTGCCTGGCAAATACGAGTATGAAGTACTACTGCCAGTACTTGTGAAGAGGATGGAGTCGTTGCCTTTCGTCTGCCTCATCTTGGTACCCATGCCGCGGTTGGGATGTTGTTTTGTTTCTGAAGCGGGCGCTGAAGACTGGCTTTTCACTGTTCAGGTGAAAGGCTTTTCCAAGAAGCCTGGACCGCCGCGTAGCAGCGCTTTGACCCTTACAAGTAGTGACAAGGAGACCATCAGCGGCCTCTAGCTTAGGCATTTCACTTACACACGACTACCTCTCCACCAACAACGCCGCAAGGGTTAGAGGCAATAGGCGCATTAATTACTCCTGCTGCTTGCACGTCCGTCGAACCCATCGGAAGGCAGGATACATAGTTTAGAACAGTACAAGTGCACAAGTGCGCCATTACTACGCTCAACTCCATATTCCCATGTCATCCATTTCATACTCTTTGCTCCCTTCCCCTCTGCAAAACCTTTCGCCCTTCTCAGTCCCTAAACACACATGAGACCACCGCCGTACATCCTGCCCTCCACTCCCGTAACCAAAAGCGGCCCAGCACCGCAGAGACCATCAGTCCCAGGACGTGATAGTGACGAACCCGTCCGCGTCCAAGACCTCGCCGGGATCCTCGTCGGATGGCGCGGCAGCCTCCTAGTCCTCCTCGATCTTGTCGACTTCGGCCCGGGCGTCCTCCCACGTCTCCTTGTTCTTCTTCGCCCACTCGATCTGGCTGCGCGCGTAGGCGAGCTGGGTCCGTTAGTCAGGGCACAAACTGATTCGAGGAGGGGAACTAGCAACTAAGGGAAAGACGTAGACGCCAGCGGGTTGTAAACCAGGCAGAGAAAACATGCCAAAGCAGACGCAAGGAACGAGGGAACCCACCATATACCGCCGCAAATCATCCTCCTTTTCCCCCTGGAACCTCTTCAGATCCATCAACGTGCTCGCGCTCGCCTCCCCAACATCCCTCTCAGCCGCAACCTGCGCCTGCTCCAACTGCCCGATGCTCTCCCTCGTTTTCCCAATCAGATCCCGCCGCGACCTCTCCGGATCCACGTCCGCGACCCCCTGAATCGCATGCCGGATCGGCCCAAAGATCTTGTTGGTAATCGAGTTCCCGCTCGGCATCTTCCGGTGCACCGGCGCGGTGGGCGGCCTCTCCGGCACGCCCTGCCTAGCGGACGGCGCGTTCGAGACGCCGTGAGTGGGTGGGAAGTCCGAGTCGAACGACTCGGTGTCATCCTGGCCCCCCTCCCTCTGCTGCCGGCTGGACGTCCGCGGCGGGGGCAGCTGCTGGCTGCCGCTGAGGTACTGCTCAATGCGGCGGGCCTCGGCCTCGCTGTGCTCGAGCTGGTCGAGGAGCGTCTTCTTCTTGGCGAGCTCCTCGTTCGTCATCTCCTGCTGCACCCGCTTGAGGACCCTGTACCGCAGCACGCTGCGCACCACGCCCGCGAACTGCGCGTTCTCGCGCATCGGCTCCGCGAAGCTGGCACCCAGCTGGCTCGAGAGCTCCTCTGTCGCAATGTACGATGAGTCCGCCGCCTGCCCGACCTTTTCGATGGCCGCGCCCAGAGTCTCAGACTTCTCCTCCGACAGCGCGAACGCGTTGTACTTGGATCCCAGCTCGCAGAGGTCCGCGGCGAGGGACGAGAGGTGGCTAAGGGTCCTGCGGTTGACCTTTTCCATGGAGCCCATCAGGAGCTGCTCCATCTCCTTGATGGAGGCCTCAAAGGTGACGAAGTAGGGGTCGAGCTCCTGCTCGGTGAGCTTCTTGTTCTCGGGCGGGAAGCGCGTGAGGGCGCCGCCGCTGAAGGGGTCGCTGTCGTGGGTCGGGACATTCGTGGGGGACTTTAGCTTCGCCGAGTTGGAGGGCACGGGGAGGTAGCTGTGCGCGGGGGTAGGGTTCGCGGTGTCGAGCGGGGGCGCCTTGAGTATCGATTTCGGGATGGACGCAACCGGGTGCGAGTTTAGGACCTCGCTCTGGCGGAGAAACTGAGTTAGCCGCGGTTATCCTTGAGGTCAGGTCGGAATGACATACCCAGCTAGCATTGGGGTCAAGGAACCTCCACCACACCCCATCGGTCCTGATTTGCTCCATCCTCCTGCAACGGTTGAGAAACACTGCCAGCATCCGCTTCCGCAGATCAATTGTCTGCTGATCCTGCTTGGCGTTGGTCGGATTCGCCGCGTAATCCGCCATCGAGTGCTTCTCGGGGATCGGCGGGATGACGAGGGTAGGATGTAGCCTCGTCAGCGCATCCCGAAGCGACGCGAACTCAGAGTACCTGCGCCGGACTTCTAGATCCTACATCGAATGGTCAGACAGCACTCAAAAATAAACGCCTGTAAGCGGGGCACAGCTGTGGGGGAAGGCGCACATCCGTTCGGATCGTGTAAACTGTATACCGCCCTCCATTCTCCGGGCTCTTCCCCGCATCCGTAATCAGTATCGGGAGTTCGGGGTTCTCGTATAGGATCTGCTCAATGCGACTGTCGTAGCTGCCGACCTTCCTCCGCGGCGCAAGGTCCCCCTGCTCCCTAGCCGCCCCCTCTTCGTCGCTATCGCCGCCATGACCGCCGAACGGAGTGCTATGCGGATGCTCGCTGTCGGTCGTCGAGGGTGTGCCGGGCGCGTCGAACCGGGTGTCTAGAGCAAGTCAGTATCGCCGTGACACCGTCTATACTCCTCCAACCGCGCGGGGAAAGTCGGTGGCGGCAACGTACGCTGCGGCGACTCGGGCGACGAAGGGGTTTCCTCGCTGCGCGCGAAGCTGGTCCCGTACGGGTTGTTATCCTCGTCGTTCCACATCACGGACGCCTCCTACTCCGCTCTCGGCAACACAAGGGAGGGGCCTCGACGTGGGATCGGGTGGGGTCGTGGGGACGTCGGAAAAGGCGAGGATCGCAGAAGATTGATTGCTGATTTCGAATCGACTTGGAACTCGGAAACTGCAGGAGAGAATTGCGGACGCTTGAGGAACTCAGCTTTGGGTCCCTTGGTTGTGCGCGGGAGATGTCGTCAGGGCAGATGAGATGGATGGAGGTGGGAGCTGGCGGCGCCACCTGTAGACGTGGTGTGGAACTGGTTGTGTTGATTGAGGCGCAGCTTGTTCCTCCAAGTAGACCAGCTCGGTTTATTGGCCCATTTAACGCACAAGGTACCTACTGGTACCTTGATGTTAAGGGAGCTGCGACGACGTAAGAGCCCCACACTTAGTACCGCCCCGCTTGGCACCACAAGGCAGCTGAATTCGCCTGGGGCTCCGGGCCTTACCCCAGACTTCTCTGACGAGGTGCGACGGAAGCCACCTCTCTCTCATCATTCCATCCATTTCATGACATATTCAATATTATTGTTTTTTTCTCTAATGCTTGGGGACGAATACAGCTGGGAATAGCAGCTAGATGACCTTTTCCTCAGATCCAACCATCTTGGATCTCTTGTATGAAAGAATTGGCCTCGTCCATGAAACTACTTTTACATTTATCCCACCTTTGTCTGTGGTATTTCAGATGTTGCAAATCGTGTGGAATGTGGAATGTTTCATGGTTTCAGTATATACCCGACCAAGTATATTTCACTCATCGAAGTACAATCCCAGCTGCTCCCCAACAGCAGGGCAGAACCCTCCCACATCCCAACTACTTAATGAGTACCCACTCTCACCCCTTACCCCTCCGGCGATCTTGCTTCCCACCCTTGGGCACAGGCTTAGGAATACCTGGCTGAGAGTACTCATCGCTGCTACTAAACACCGAGTCAGACTCCCCCGAAATGGCACTCCTCGCCCGACTCCGCTAGGTCCGGTCCGAGAAGCGTGATCCCCTCCGGACAAGGCTGCAGCTGCTCGAGCTCGAGGTGCTGCTATAGCTGGACGAGTCGGCCGGCGCGAACCGAGCCCGGCGATACTTCCGGTGTACGTACTGAGGCGACTGTGACCTCGGCCTCGGCTTCGGGCTCGCGAGTCGGTAGGAGTGGGTACCCCGTCGGGGCCCGGGACTGACTGTTCGAGCGGACCGGTGGTGCCCGACTCTTGCCCCGCGGCTTAATCGTCTCGTGGTCGACCGGACAAGGGGACTTCGTCGCGAGGCTGACGTGTGATAGGGGCTCGCCGGTATAGAAACGTTCCGCTGGCTTGGAGCCGACTCGCTGACGGTCGAGGCGTGGCCTGCGGGGAGCCTGAGCACGCGCATCAGCCGCTGCCTCAACTTGGGCTTGCGAGGTGCCGCAGACTGGGGGAAACCTGACATGTGGCCGAAGTTTGCTGCATGCCACGAAGCAGGCCTTGGGCCCTGGCCGTATATCCTAGCTTGGGGCACGTCCTGTGTGTAAAACGGCGCAGCTACCATCGGTATCTGCGAGGCATGTTGTTGAGGGGCATGATACGGTGGGTTTGGTGGCAGTGTGTTGAAGACGGCGGGTGGCAGGTTACCCTCGGCTGGGCCGTACGCAACGGGCGTAACCCCCCCCGGAGCCGCAACGTAGGGCTGCACGGTTGCACCCGGTGGAGCTTGTATCTGGAAACCGGGCTGTGAATGTTGTGCATATGGCATCTGAGCCGGCTGATACGCAGGAGGAGGCGGGAACATCACAGAAACCGGCGTAGCCGTTCCCCGGCGGAACTCCCTCGGGAACCGCACGTGGAACAGCTGGACACCAGCCTCGCGCTCCGCCTTCCTGCTCTTCTAATAGCAGATGCAGACGATGGCGAGGATGATGGCGGTCACAACGATGCTAAAAAGGATGCCGAATTGCTCCGAGTCGTTGAGGCAGGACCAGCCTGAGCAGGTGGATCGGGCTGTTGGGACTGGTGCGATGGGGCCCGGGGGTGTTTCGCGGTGGATGAGCACGGGTGGCATCGTTGAACTCCGGATTCGTTGGGCTATCTTCTGGCGTATAATTGCCCCGGAGTAGTGGGCCAGTCGTCTCACATGCTGGATCGCTAGCTGGCAATGGTGAGGCAGGGAGGTATGGCGCGTCAGGAAACCGGGATCCTCGATGAAGAAATAGGAAGGAGATGTCTACCGGCGATGGCTTGGTTTCTGGGTCGGCGGTTCACGGGGAAAGAAAGGCTGGCGTGTGGATGTTTGAGTGGAAGGTGCGTTGGCGAGTTGGTTCAAAGCGCGATGGTGCATTCAAGTGTCACAGGAAAGAGGATATGGCATCGCCCAGCGGACATGTCCTGGGAGCAGTAGAAAAGTAGAAGGTGATATGTCACAGGGCAGAGCACCCCGGCAATATATTTTAAGTGCCTTGCTCGAGTCGCCCTTGCCGTTGAAGTATAGGCAGAAGTCAAGCGGAGCACCTGCCGTTTTCCAGCTCACATCCGTACCTAGACTTTCCAGGTCACAAGTACTCAAGTTACCAAAGCAGATTTCATATAATAGTCCTCATATTGATACAAATAGCCCCGGGTTAAAGTTACATGGAACCCGACTGCAGCTAAGATCCCCCAATGCCCGAATTGCAAAAGACAAGAAATAAAATAGTTGAACACCTCTATCTTTGGATCCTCCGACCTCTATTTCACGGCCTTGCCGGGGAATAGCCTCTTACTCCTCGTCCTCGCCCGCGTCGACCATGCTGGTGTCCTTCGCGGCAGGCTCCTCGTCGGCGGACTCGCTGGCTGCAGCCTTGGGCTCCGACTCCTTAGCCGGCTCCTCGTCTCCCGACTCGTCGTCGGCAACCTTGGCCTCAGACTTCTCGGCAGGCTCCTCGTCGCCGGACTCGTCACTGGCAACCTTGGCCTCAGACCTGGCCGGCTCCTCCCCGGCGTCCTCATTCTCCTCATCCTCTTCATCACTCTCGACGACCCTCCCCCTCCTACCCCTAGGCCGCCGGCTAGTCTCCTGCTCCTCCTCTTCGTCACTCTTGTCTTCCCTATCCACGTCCATCTTCTCCCCCTCGTCATCCCTGCCCTCCTCGGGGGCCCCCTCGTTATCAGACTCCAGCGTCGCCGACCTCTCCCTCTCCTCCTCATCCCCCTCATCCGACTCGTCGCTATCGACAACCACCTCCGCAGACTTATACTTTGAGTTATCCACCTTGGCCGCCTTCTTCCTCCTCTTCGCCGGCCTATCATCCTCCTCAGACCCGCTCTCCTCCTCCTCCTCCGCCTTCTTCTTCTTCTTGCCCCCACGCTTCTTCGGCTCGCCCGACGACTTGGGCGCCGTCTTGCGCTTCCGCTTAATCTTCTCGCCCGTCTCCTCATCAGTCGTCATCTCCGCATCCACCCTCGCCTTCTCCCTCTCCAGCCTCTCCTGCGCTAGCTTCGCGTCTCTCGCAATGATCTCCTCGCGCTCCTTCCGGATCCGCTCCTGCTTTTCACGCTCCGCGTCGAGCGCCTTCTGCCGCACCTCCTCCCGCCTCCTCAGCTCCGCCTGCCGCTGCTCCATCGCCGCCTGCAGCTTCTCCTTGTTCTTCTCCTCGTACTCCTTCTGGCTGGCAATCGCCCGCTCGAGCTGCTTGCGCTGCGTGTTCCGCGCCATGTTGGCGCGCTGCTCGACGTCGTGCTTGGGGTACGGCGTGTTGGGGTGGGCGGCGATCTCGTCGAGGGCGGTGATAGCCGCCTCTAGACCCTCGACCGCCTCCTCCAGCTGCTGCGCTGTGCGTTCCTTCTCTGAGAGGTTGTAGATGGTGGATGCGAGCTGGATCTGTACAAAGGCGACGTTGAACTTGGAGTGGACTTGGTCAGGGCCGGCAGCTAGCGCCTTCTTGGCGCAGTCTAAGGCGGACTGGTACGCGTCGAGGTCCTTCTCAGCCCTGCCCTTGTTGAGCCACGTCCGTCCGAGGCAGGAGAGGATGACGGTGTCATTCTCCTTGCCCTCCTTGGCCAGCGCGGCCTCGTAGCTCTCGATTGCCTTGCTGAACTGGCGAAGCTCCGCGTATATGTGCCCCAGGTTGACGTAGACATGCGCCTCCTTGACCGTCTCACGAACCTTGATCATGATGGCCAGGGCGTTCTTGAGGTCCTTCTTGTCCTCGGCGAGCGCAATGGCAATACCCATGGCAGCGTACGCGTTCTTCGGGTCTAGCGAGAGCGCCTTCTCGAAAAACTCGGCCGACTTGGCATAGGTCGCACTGCGCTTCTGCTTCTCCTGGTCCGTCCCGCGCCGCATCTCCCGCGCCTGGGCGAGGTACATGTTGCCCATGCCCACCAGGGCGTACCGGTCGTGCTTGTCGTGGTGCTGGAGGGTGTGCTTGTAGTGGCGGAACTCGTGGTCCTCGTTCAGGTGCACCGCCTTCTTCTTCGTGACCTTGCCCAGATACCAGCCGTAGAGCGCACGCACCTCGAGGTCAGTGTTATTGTCCTGGTACAGCTTCGCCACTGCGTCGGGTCCCTCTTTATGCGGGTTCCTGCGGAGCTTGATGTACGCGAGGCGCGTCCGGGCATCGATGTAGTCGTCGTGCCGAGCGAGGAGTCGCTCGTAGACCTCGACCGCCTGGTCCGTCATGCCACGGCTCTCGTAGCTCCGCCCGAGATTATAGCTGATTGTGGTAACAAGGGCATCCGTATCCGCGTTCTCGTCCTTAGTGTCGGCTCGTATGCATGCACCCAAGGCTGCTTCGAACATGTCGCTAGCCTGTTCGTACTTTTCACCTTGGGAGTAGAAGCATCCGATGTTGTTGAGCAGCTGTGGCGGGAGGAGCTTCCGGAGGGCGGCTCGGATTTCAGCTGCATCTTCCGTGTCTTGAGGATATTCCGTGTCGGGAATCTGGTTGGTTTCCAGCTCCTCGGCCTGCAATAGGCATTGGAGCGCCTTGTCGGGCAGGTCCGACTCATAGAGCCTCGCGAGGTTGAGAAGAACCGACGCATCAGGTGCCAAGTTCTTCTTAGGATCCTTCCAGACACTCCGAACGTTCTCAAGGAGGCTGATCGCCTTCTTGACCTCCGCCGACTTGTCCTCCTTCACCTCGGCGACCTGGTTCGCGAAGACCTCTTCAGCGTAGAGAGTTCCCAGGAGAATCATTGCCTCGTAGTTCTTCGACTGCTGAATCATCTTCTCCAGCTGCAGCTTCGCCTCGCCCATGTCGTTCCTCAGCACTGACAACTGGGCAGCGCCGAACTTGGCCGGCAGATAGCCCCTTTCCGTGCCGCCACGAGCATCGTCCGCCCGGCGGTAAAAGTTGCTCGCCTGGCTGACATTTCCCTCATAGTGTTCCTTCCTAGCCAAGAGGTACCATCCATCGCTGGCAACTGCATTGACGTCGGTGTACTGGATGGCCTTGTGCGCCAACGTGTCCACGTTGCCAAAGGACTTGCGAGACAAAAAGTAGCCTGCAAAAGTCGCGCACGATAGCGGCTGGTTCTTGTCGAGTTTGAAGGACTTCTGGGTGTACTCCGTCATGGCCTTCTTGTAGAGCTGCAGGAACTTGGCGCTGTTCGTAGGCAGGTGGCTGCTGGAGTCGAGGTAGTAGAGGCCGAGCAGGACGTTCCCGACCTTGTTCTCTGGGTTCAGCTCAAGGCACCGCTCCCAGGCGGCCCTCGCGTCGTCCTTGTACCCGCTCTGCCACAGACAGCAGCCAATTCCGATCCTGGGGTCGGGATCAATCAAGTCGGGCATCTTTCGAAGCACATCCTGGTACGCCGGCAAGGCTTCCGCGTACTTCCCCATCGAGTAGAGCGCACGAGCCTTGCCCATCAGACCGAGCATGTTCTTCCCTTGTGACACCCTCAACGCATCCTCGAAGGACTTGAGCGCCTGCCGGAGCAGTTCGGTCCGCTCAGGATCGACAGCCCTGGGCCCGCCCGATGTAGACGGAACCTGCAGAGACGCCTTGAGCAGCTGGAGGACACCGCGCGCAAGGAACAGGGGCGGGAAGGCCGGGTTGATTCGAGACGCGTCGTTGAGAGACGAGGTGGCGAGCTGCAAGTAATGGTCCTTCGTCTTTGCCTCGGACACCAGGGCACCTTCGGGCGCAACGCGGGGAGCCTCGCGACTCTTATGAAGGTACAGCCAGCACAAGCTGCACGTCATGCTGACCTTCTCCCGAGGGGTGCTGTTCTGCAGCACCTGGCCGGCGCGGATGAGCATCTCGATGGCATGGTCGGCTTTGTTCTGTTTCGCATAGGCCATCGCCACCGTCATCCAGTACGTCCTGGCTGCCTCCTCGTTCTCCAGAAGCGTGCATAGCTCGGTCGGGTCATCGATCAGGACGTCGAGGTTGATTTCCACAGCCTCGTCTAGCTGGTCGCCGACTGGAATGTCGATGGTCGAGGGGATGTCGGAGAAGCGCGTGCTGACCGGGCCATCGGCGCCTTTCGATACCCCGTCAGTCGCCATAGTGGAGAGCTGCGGTGGAAGAGCGCGAGGTGAGTGCGAGGATGGCGAGGGTTCTCGATGGCTCGGCGCAAGCCGAGTTTGCGAACGCGAGTCAGTTTCGGCGGCAAGGGAAAAGTCGAATCGAGTGGTTGATGGAATTGAGGCCTAGGAATGGATAAGAAGAAACCCCCGAATGAGATGTGAGATGCAAAGAAACGCGCACGACTAGGCCTCCTTGGGGTGGAGGGAAAAGGTGACGTCGGGTCACGGCGGTAGGTTGGAGCCGTTGCGAAGTGGATCTGAATTCAGATTTGGGTGCTGGTGCGCAGGAACGCAGGAAGGCTGGCGATTCCTGGCCCACTCCAGCTGTGAGGCTGAGGGGTGGAGCTCCTTTTGCATTATGTAAGATTGAAGTCTGTCGCGTCGCGTCAGACATGGGCACATCAGGACTCACCTCACTGCACTGCCTCACTGCGTACGTCGTCGAGCTGTCACAGGCCAAAGTCTTTCAAGCCTCATCCATTGTGCTTTCACCTGCCTAATATCAGCACAAATAGAAAGAGTAAAAGTGAAATAAATTGGCTTGTTATATTTCAGGTGGAACAACCAAGCTGATAATGCACATTCACGATCCGCTATTCGGGGTATCCCATCGCCCATCGCACGTCCCTAGCAAGTCGACCCGACGAGCCTTTGCGCCTATAATACAAACATCAGATTCTGAAAACAACATTAGCCCCGCCTCTGGTTTCGCGCCTTCCACGCATCCTTGATCCCCTTTGCAGAGGTCATCAAGTCTTCCTCCGTAACCCCGTCCTCGATACTCGATATCACGCTGTTTAGGGTGCTGATGTGGTTCGCCTCGAGCTTGTCGTCGCGGAAACGACTGACCCTCCACCGGCCCGCATCATCCCGGTAGCACTCGGCGACTCGATCGTTCAGAGGGTCCCCTAGGGCGATGAGCTCATCGAGCTCCTCGTCGGTGATGTATGCGTCTGCATACTTCTGGTACCGCGGCCCGCTGTCTCCCATGAACACCCAGAGCTCCGCACGTTCGAGACTATGGTAATCGTAGTACGGTTGGGTGATGCCGTTCGCGATGTCTTCGTCGTCCGGCTCGACCAGCGGGAAGTAGACCTTAAGTCGACAATCGATCGTGTTCTCCTCCGGCGGCTTCCATTTCAAGATGTGGGGGTCCGTGCCGTGTCGGTAACCGGAGGTTCGGCATGTAAAGATGAGACCATCATTTCCGTGCTTGAGACGGGGCAGCACGTCCTTGAACATCATCTCCATGCCGTAACTGAGTTGCATGTCCTTCATCCGCACCTCGAAGGGCTGATACTGCAGCTCGCCGGGGAAATCCTGGAACAGCTTCCGATACGGTGCGTAGATGTGCTCCTTCATGTAGGCCAGCCTCTTGTCTAGAGGGCGCTCCATTATGTTCTTTCCATCTATCACGAGGCAGTCGAAGAGGAGGAAGCGGGGGATCTGGCGGCCATCTTCTTCATCGAAGACCAGCTCCCCATCCACCAGGGTTTGGGTGTGGAAGCTCTGGATGTCCTGTGGGGTCGGCAGGTGAAGGTTCTTGTTGGTGATGAACCAGTAGTCGTTCTTGCGGTCGACTAGGTAGTACGCCTCATGTCCGGCGTCGTCTTCGGTCAGGTACAGGAGGTAGCGGATGCCATCCGACTTCTCGCAAACGAAGTAACTGTGTTCCATACCCAGTTAGTATGCGCGAGAGGCGGAACAGAGTAAGCTTCGATCCATCATACTCCTCTTTCCTGAGCTCCTCCAAGTGGTTCCTGGCAAAGCTGACCGGTTGCGCTCCGGGAAATGACCTCTGATTTCGGCCAAGGAGCCGGGCGACTTCGCTTCGCATGGTTTGGAGGACCTCGCCCGTCGCCCGTATTCCCGGCTCCCCAAGCGACTGTATTGGACCTTCTTGGCTCATGGCTGTATCGCTGTGGATAAATCACCGTCGATCTAGGTATGAAGTCTGGGATTTGAGAATGGCGAGAATGGCGATCCACACATGCTCTCATGCCAAACGCAGGCGGCCGTTGCTTCGAGCGCCATCGAACCAGACGCCACCATGACCACTGCCACTTTCACAAAGGTCGCCCAGTCGCGTTAGCTTATCGATAAGGATATTATGACTAAGCACATCGCCCGTCAAACTTTATCAATCTGTTGGGGGGAAGACCCTGGGCCCGTTCGGAATTGCCGTTCCGGCTCGCTCCATTTTTCTGCCCGGCCCCTTGCCACTGCTATCCTCGGGACGGGACGGCTGCACTTGTTTCCCTTAACTTCCCCCTCCTCCCACTCCGACTCCGGCCAAATCGACGATACAACCACCAAGGCGCTGTCTGAGGTGTTGCTGTTCTGAAAGACCCTCAAGCGTACTCAGCACCTAACCGGAAACCGTCAAGATGTCGGACTCATTCTTTTCGCGCGCATACTTTGACGCGGTGTATATCCCCGCTGGTCTCATTGTATTCGGCACCGTCATCCTGAAGAGGGAATTGGTTCCCTATGCCTGTGCGCTGGCACTAGCTCTCGGCAGCTACAGGTTCTACGACATGCGTAAGTTCTTTCTGTGCGCGAGAACGAGAGATGCGCTTATTGACGCACGTTCTAGAGCCGAAGAAGGTCCTCAAGCCGAATGAGTTCCAGGAGTTCGAGCTTCAGGAGAAGACGGTCATTTCTCACAATGTTGCCATGTAAGTTTGACCAACCGTCACGCGACCTGGAAACCACGCCGATGCTAATATGCCATCGCCTCAGCTACCGGTTCCAGCTCCCTACCCCGACGTCCCAGCTCGGCCTGCCCATCGGCCAGCACATCTCCATCGGCGCCACCATTACCAAGCCGGATGGGACGAGCCAGGAGGTTGTGCGCTCCTACACGCCCATCTCTGGTGACGACCAGCCCGGCCACTTCGACCTCCTCGTCAAGTCGTACCCGACCGGCAACATCTCCAAGTACCTGGCGGGTATCCACGTCGGACAGACCATCCGGGTCCGCGGCCCCAAGGGCGCGTTCGTCTACACCCCCAACATGGTGCGCCACTTTGGCATGGTTGCGGGCGGAACCGGCATTACCCCCATGCTCCAGGTTGTGAAGGCCATCATCAAGGGCCGCGCTGCTGGCGACAAGACAGAGGTGGACCTCATCTTTGCCAATGTCACCGAGAAGGACATCCTTCTCAGGGAGGATCTGGATGCGCTCACCAAGGACGACCCTGGGTTCCGCGTCCACTACGTCCTGGACCAGCCTCCTGAGGGCTGGACTGGCGGTGTCGGCTATGTTACTTCTGACATGATTACGGTAAGGGTCTTCTCAGATATCCTTGAGTTTTCTTGACTACTAACACGCCTCCTAGAAATGGCTCCCGAAGCCTGCGGACGACGTCAAGATCCTCGTCTGCGGTCCTCCCCCCATGGTCAGCGGGCTCAAGAAGGCCACCGAGGCCCTTGGATATAAGAAGGCTCGCCCCGTCAGCAAGCTTGAGGACCAGGTCTTTGCTTTCTAGAGCTGCATCGCTTGCGACGTAGATAAAGTTAGAATCTATAGATAGCGGGTTAACCTTGCGCAGTTCCTGGTGTGATGACCGTCGAGAGGAGTTTTGGTTGGTTACGCCTAAATGGAATTCGATATTTGCTGGGATTCATCCTCAAGGAAGGTATTCTGAGTCTCCACTCTCCAGTCGTCGTCTTATACCGCGAAGCAAAGTAGGCCATGCACTATGCAACATGCACCATTACGTAGGCCGCTGGCAGCTGTCGGCCTCTCCCAGCGCCGAAACTCGTTCCGCCCGCGTTACATAAGCAGTCCGTCGAGCTCCGCCCCGATGGGCCAGCCAACCAAAACAAAACTCTGCCTTGGCCTGCACCATTTCATTAGTTCGGCCCCGTATTAGCTCGTCGTCATCCCCCCCTGGGCCACCTCAACCCCCAGCCCTCCACCATTCGTTTCCAACCGCAGCTTCCATTTCTTTGCGTTCATACTGACAAGTTCATCCGTAACATCTTCGCTCCGTGCGGAGGCCACAACTGTTATCCCTAGTCCGTCTTTTTCGGGCCTGAAACAGCTGTGTCCTCGCTAATCCCTCGTCCCATATCGACTCGATAACGGTCGCGACGCCACTTCGCTCGGCTTCCTCGGCGAGGGACGCCCTACTCCCGCCATGTATTCGCATCCGAACTCTCACCTAGGCGGCAATGCCCAGGGGCCGGGCCAACAGCAATATGGGAGCCCCTTCGGATCCAACCCACCCCAGCCGGGTGCTGGACAGCAACAGCCTGGTCCTTTCGCTCCTCAACCGACTGGCTTCGGGCAAGCTCCGCTCCAACAGCAATACACCGGATTCCCCATGCAACCGCAGGCGACCGGTATACCGCAGCAGCAGCAGCAGCAACAGCCCCCGATGACGTTGCAGAACCAGTACACGGGTTTCGGGGGTAGCTCCGGGCCGCAGGGTATCTCGAGCGCCCCCCCGGTGCCGTCGATCCCGTCGCAGTATCAGCAGCAGTTCCAACAGCAGCCGCAGCAGCATCAGCCTCAACCCCCGGCCCAGCAGCAGCAACCCCAGCCTCCGCAGTTCCAGTTCTCGCAGCCTACCGGGTTCTCGCCGAACCAGATGAACCCGGTTGCGCCCCCGCCTCCGGCATCTGCGCCTGCACCCGCGCCCGCCCAAAAGCCCCAAGCCACGGGATTCACCCAGATGGCCGCGTCTTTCCAGACTGGGCAACCCACGGCCGCCCCAACTCCTCAAAAGACGAACAAGATACCTAATATCCGCCTGTCATTTATTACAGCTCAGGACCAGTCCAAGTTCGAGACGCTTTTCCAAACCTCAGTTGGCGATGGTGGAACGACCATGTCGGGAGATAAGGCTCGGGACCTGTTATTGAGGTCGCGCCTTGATGGGGATACGCTGTCCCAAATATGGTATGTTGCGCCGCGTACCATTGGCTCGTCGCACTTCACAATCCATTGTCTAACACTATCTTCCTAGGACGTTGGCCGATACTACACGCTCCGGCCAGTTACACTTCCCCGAATTCGCCCTGGCTATGTATCTATGCAACCTGAAGATCACCGGAAAGCAGCTTCCGACCGTTCTGCCTGAAAACATCAAGAATGAGGTTTCGAGCATGGTCGATATCATCAACTTTAGCCTCGCCGAGGAGGCTGGGTCGGGTTCTGCCCCTGCGTCTAATGCTCCGAACTTCAGTGCCGGGCAGAACACGCCTCCCACGATCCACCAACCCCAGCCGCAGCCGTCGAATTCTCAGCTTCTGCAATCCCAGATGACGGGATATCCTGGTCAGCAGCCCGGCACCATGGGCCAGCCTCAAGGGATGCAATCCCAAGGCGTACAGCCTCAACAAACCGGATACATGGGGATGTCAAACCCGCAAGCCACGGGATACAGCGGACCCCGCCCCCCTATGCCACCTATGCCGACTGGCTACGGCCAGAATTTATCTGCCGGCGCAGGTCCTGGTGGCATGGCACAGCCTCTGAATGCCCAGCCAACTGGCCGTCCCGGCCAATGGGGCCTTGTTAACGCTCCGGCCAGCGGTCTCCCGAATATCGATGCACTCCAAGCTCAGATGATGCCCCAGCAGGGCAGGGAACAGATAGACTATACGACGGCGGGTCTTCAGGGAAATGCCGTCATTCCATGGGCCATTACCAAGGACGAGAAGTCCCGTTATGATGCTCTCTTCCGCGCCTGGGACGGCATGAACAAGGGCTATATTGCCGGCTCGCAAGCCATCGAGATTCTTGGCCAGAGTGGTCTCAACAAGTCCGAGCTGGAGCGCATCTGGACCTTGTCTGACAGCGGTAACAAGGGTAGGCTGGACCTGGACGAGTTTGCTGTGGCCATGCACTTGATCTACCGGAAGCTCAACGGCTACCCGGTCCCGAACTCACTCCCTCCCGAGCTGGTGCCACCGTCGACCCGAAACCTGAGCCAGTCGATCGGCACGATGAAGTCGATGCTTAACCAGGAATCCGAGATCCGTAAGAACTCGGGCGCAGCTCTCCTTCCCCAGAAGACCGGTGTCAACTATGCGAAGAGTCACTCGCTCAGGGGTGCCTCCACTGGGTTTGGCCGGAAAGACGCCACTGCGTTCAAGAACGACGACGACGGCATAGGATACAAGTCTAGTGCGCGACGCAGGATGCGTGACCATTCGCCCCGTCCGGATTCGCCAGCTTCGTCCGTCGCATCGAACGATGACCTTACGCTTGACCAGCTGAGGAAGAAGATCCGCGAGAAGGAGGTTCTCATTGACGCCATGGATTTCACGGACGAGAGGCATGCCGAGGAGGATGACGTTCTTGATCGCCGTGACCGGAGGGAGGCCGAGGAACTCTACCGGCGGATCCGGCGGATCCAGGATGATATCGATGCCCACCCAGATTCTGCCTGGATCGGTGGTGATTCGGAGGCGGAGAGGCGTGCCCTCAAACGGCAGCTTCAAAACTTGACCGATAAGATTCCTCAGCTTGCATCTGAGGTGAGGAAGACCGAAAAGGCCATCGCTGACGCCAGCATGGAGCTTTTCCGGCTCAAGGACGCCAAGGCCCACCCCGGCAGTGCGTCGGCTATTGTTGGCACAGGACCCGGCGGGGCCGTCACTGAGTCGGATAGGCTGAAGGCCAGGGCGAAGGCCATGATGCAACAGCGCACCGCGGCGCTCACAGGCAAGAAAGTCGATCTTCCTGGCGACGATGAAGATGCCGGGAAGCGGATGGAAGAGGAGAGTCTCCGGGTCAGAACTGAAAAGGAGAACAACGAGCGCATGGTTCGCGACGTCGAGGACAGCGTTCGTGAATTCGCGAATGGCCTTGAAGATAGTCTGAAGGAGGGTGCCAAGGACTCGACTAGCGAGCATGAGAAGCGACGATGGGACGATGCCTTGGGCGTCGAGGACGACGTCCGGGACTTCATCTTTGACCTGCAGCGCTCTAGCCGAGCAGCTCGTGTCCGAGGCCAAGAGAGGAAGAGTGCTGAGCCCGCCGTTGCTGCGGAGTCCTCGCGAAGCCCGCCCGAGCCAACGAGCCGATACCAGAGCCCTCCTCCTCGCTCGACGGCCTCGCCATCGGCTGGTGGTGGCGGCTCGTATTCCTCTTACAAAACACCCGAGGACAGAGCGGCGTTCATCAGGCAACAGGCCGAGCAGAGGATGGCCGAGAGGCTCGCGGCACTTGGCATCAAGGCGCCGTCGAAGCCTGGGGAATCAGCTGCTCAGAGAGCCGAACGTGAGCGTACCGAGAGGGAGACCAAGTTGAGGCAAGCGGAGGAAGAAGATGCGCGACGGGACGCAGAACGTCAGGCAAGGCTGGCTGAGGAACACGGTGGGCCGCCGGCACCTTCCTCTAAGCCCCCAAGCCCCGAGTCTAAGAAGCCGCCTCCGCCACCCTCCCGAAAGGTAGCTAAGCACGATGCGCCCACGCCACCCACCCCACAGCCAGCGGAACAAGCTGCACCTGAGCCTAGGTACGTCTCTAGCTACCCCCATGAGCTAGAACACGCAGATACTAACGTCCGTGGCAGTGCTGCTCCCGACAACGCACAAGACGAGATTTCCCAGGAGAGGGAGGCGGCACAGGCCCGACTGAAGGCTCTGGAGGAACAAGTCCGCCAGAACAAGCTGAGGAAAGAAGAGGAGAAGAAGCGAAAGAAGGCGGCTCTTGCTGAGGCTAAGGAGCGTGAGGGCAAAGAACGAGAGGCTAAGGAGAGGGAGGCGATGGAGAGGGCGGCCAAGGAGCAGGAAGCAAGCGAAAGAGAGGCCAAGCTTGCAGCTGAGCGCGCGGAGTTCCAGCGAAGGGAAGAAGAGCTCCGACGTCAGCTGGAGGCCGAAGAAGACGAGTCGTCATCGGATGAAGAGGGTGAGGAGCAGCACACTCCCCAAGAGTCTACGCCGACACACGGCAGCCAGGAATTCGAGCGAGCACCATCTCCGCCATCCGTCGTGGTTTCTCCCGCGGCTGCTACCCCGCCTGCAACGACGGATACGGAGAGTAAGAATCCTTGGTTCAAGATGATGGCCCAGTCGTCGACCACGACTCCTAGCTCCCAGCATCCCCAGGAGCAGGAAGCTATTTCCACGCCCCCGGCCACGGCACCCTCGGACGCTTCGACCAATCCGTTCCATCGCATGGCTCAGCAAAGCAAGGCCGCGCCTGCGGCGGCGCCCCCGGCACCTTTCGTTCCGGGGCCTACGATCTCGCGCAAGCGCGATGACGATGATGATGGATGGGGCTCTGACAAGGAGGAAGATTCCGACGAGGAGTCGGACGATGGCCGCCCGGGCGGTTCTAAGGCTACGCAGCTGGCGCAGATGCTCTTCGGAGCCATGGGCCCCCCCCGGCCGCTATCTGCCCAGGATGACACGGTTACGTCTCCTCCGCCGGCCCCGGCTCCTGCAGAGGAGCCCCAGGCCAGCTCGTCGCCCCCCCCAGCACCGCCCCCGCCCCCTCCGGCGGCCGCCCCTGATTCGTCCCCGAGCTCTCCTCCGCCGGCGCCTCCGCCGCCTCCGCCCGCAGGAGAGCCCGCAGGAGAGCCTGCAGCGCCGCCTCCACCTCCGCCGCTCCCACCAACTGCGGCCCCAGAAGCCCCTCCGCCGCCGCCCCCGGGCGCCGCACCCCCTCCGCCCGGCCCTCCGCCCCCGCCCCCGCCTCCGGCCGGGGCCTCTGACGCCCCTGCCCCCCCCGCTGGCGGGCGCCCCTCTGGCTTCCTAGGCGAGATCCAGGCCGGCAGGGCGCTGAAGAAGACGGTCACGAAGGACAAGAGCGAGTCTTCGCTTGCCGGGCGGGTTCTGGGGTAAGGGGCCGCCGTGGACGTTATGACGCGATTTGTCGCGGCAGCTGTGGGGATCCCCTGCCCTTCTTTACCCTTTCAATATGTATTTTTGCTTTTTATAAGATGGCTAAGCCAAGGTGGACAGAGCATAGTATAGTATACGGCCTGCGACTGTCTGTATTCTCCGGAGCCCCCTTTAATCTAGTTTGAAGACGTTGTTTCATTACCTAATCTCGCGATGATTGTGACTCGGTGCCTTGTTGCTCGATGTCGTAGACTGATGTCCGAGGCAGCGGATTAAGATCCGCTGATGTGGAGGTCGTGGGACTGAACTGTCTGAACATGGACTGACACCCGTCACGGCCATAAAGATGTTCGCCTGACTCGCTGTGGGCATCATACCAGCGCTATCCCAACGGGCACTACGACACGTAAGCGCAACAAGAGCATACGTCTTACGAGGATGAGACCAAGAAGGTGCTGGCTACGCGTCGCGACAAGGTCAACCCTGGCACGCCGCGTCGCGGTATTGTGAGATGCAATATCGCTTGCGCTTGCGGATCGCATTGACACGGCCAAATGTCGCCGCGACCGCGGACCGCAAGTCGCCTCGCAACATACGAGTACGTCAGCTACAGCCTACGCCTGTACAAGGGACACCTCGCGACGTGCCTCGGGACAGCGGCGAGACTTGGATGCGAAATTGCGCCGAAGCGCGCACAGGACCATTCGCGGCCAGCGCGTCGTCCTCGGCAGCGCTGCGTGGGTGCGCACGAGACCGTTTAAAACTCTGTATCGTGAACCAATATTGCACTTGCACTTTTGCGGGAGCGGGGTGCAGCACTCACACTCAAGTCCCGGCATTCGCTCCCGCGGCCTTTTTTTCCTTTTTTTTCTTCTTTCCTGGGTCAGGTATGGTTCACGGAGATTAAACATCTCGGGCCAAAAGAAAATGGCTCCTGCGGATCTTTTATTCCGGCGTCTTCTCTTTTCCTCGTGGAACCTAACTGTAATCGTACAGTAGTGGCTTGACGATCCGAGGCCCCGGGACCACTTGGCCGGGGCTCCATCTCCGACGGACGAGAGCTATCCCAGTCTGTCGGAGCGAAGAAGCATTTTTAGACCGCCTTGGCGTTAGTCGGTGGGGAGGGGAGGGGGGGGGAGAAGACAAGGATACACGGCAATGAGACGAGACGGTGAAGTCTGGGACGATGCGACGGGGCGGAATGTCCGAGAGCAACTTCCCTGTCCGCGCGGCTCGACTTACACGAGCGAGGACACAAGTAGCGCGGGGGCGCAATTGCGGGTTACGACTCGCTGATGTCATGAAGACCCAAGATCGTCGGCGCGGAAAACCGGAATCCGATCACCTGCGTCTCCGGATCGAAGAAGAGCTGAAAAGCGCGTCATTATTCGACGCAAAGTCGCATGCGAACCGGGGCACTCGGTATTTTAGCCCAAGCGGAAAGACCCCAGAGTAGCTAAAATCATTGTCCGTGCCAAGAGCCACGGCAAGAATCACACGTACAAAGTCCTCTGTACCTCGCTTCGGGGGCACAGGCTAGCTTTCTTCGGGGGAAGGGGGCGGTGTCGATTTGGGATCCGGCTCGCCCGATCGGCCATCCCTGCTAGTGTCGGAGCCCGGTTTCCCGGCGATGCCTCGAGAACTTGGTTCTCGAGGCCGCGTGTGCTTGCTGGGTTCGTTGGCCTCGGTTCCGTGGGCGGTGCTGAGACGATCTGGCGTGAGCTCCGAGACCCCCCCTGCAGGATGTCGGGCGCACAGCAGGGTGGCTTCCGGGCCGGGTGCGAGGGCGGCCATGCAGGGGATGTATCATGGAGAGTGTCCGCACTTCCGACCCGTCGAGGATCCGCTCTGGACGTCTGCCGAGAACGAACGAGTACCGAGTACCTGTCAGAAGTGAAGACGCCCACTAGCCTGAGGCAGCAAGGTGAGAGGAGAGCAGCCGTGAAGAAGAATGGGTCCCGGTTCCCCGCTCTTGCCCTGCCCATCGCCGGCTTTCATTGGCCGGCGCACCCGCTCCTCTTTCGCGTTTCAAAACAACGCGTGTGGGACGCGCCCACAGGCCCAGACTTCACCTCACCTCACTCTGTCGCTCACGGCGAGTCGCCTGTCGCGCACAGCCACACCAAATCCTCCGCGAGCCCCGCTTTTTTGCGAATTCGCTCAGCTTGTCTTCAGCCCTTCAAGGACCCACGGGAACTTTTTCCTTTTTCTCTCTTTTCTGACCGGGTGGATTCGGCGGTGTTGGCGCGGCGGGTCACGGGGCATAGCGGGTGGTCTGTGTCTGGCGAAAAGAGCCGGCGGTGTGGCTTTTTTTTTTTTCTTCTCGGACGAGCTTCTGGGGTGCCTTAGTTTTTTTTTAACGTCGGGCCTCGTCTCATGGCGGGGTCGGGAAGTCTGAGAGCGTGCAGCAAATGGCGGGCGTCCTGGAGGGTCAATTAATCCCTGAACGGGAAGGGAGGTGGATGCCTGCATGAAGGCCCCAAAGGCGTGCATGTAAGCGTCGACATCCTATTCGCTGGGCGAATCATCAGCCAGCCAGTGTCTCGTGTCGACGACGCATGTTTCATTTGCAGTCCAATGATCTGATGGTTGAGACCCAGAGATCTGTCGGCCCGGCGAAGAACTCTCGGGAAGTCTTCAGTACGGGAGCATTGCAGAATAAATGGGGGGGCTGGGGATTTGTCGCCCGTTCGACGCTTGTACTCTCGTTCGTCCGTGCCCGGCGGTTGCCGATATGTCGCGTCCCGAATAACTTCGGTCTGACCTTCCCAGGCTGGCCGAGGCGGGCGGCATCCCGGCCAACGGGGGATTTGGCGTTTGCGACACGGCGTCTCTGTCCGTTTTAGCTGGGCATGTGGCAGGAACAGGCTCTGCTAGCCAAAGTTTGTGGCCGGATGACTTGGAGTTGGCCGGCCGTGTTGGAGAGGAAATGTCGCGATGAGCCACGTGCCTGTCAGGCTTCACGTGCTGGTGCCTGCGTTAGAAAGGGATATGAGCCTGACACACAAGTCCCGAATTTAACATTGTGTGTTCTCGACACATCTCACTCGACTCGATCTCGGTTTGAGATCATCTCATCTCCGACTTCACCATCCCATCTCGCTCACACACAACCAACTGCCCGTCAATCGCCCGGGATCCCGCCGGGTACCGTTTGCAGCTCACCATCGTGTGTCGGCCTGCACGTCCGTGGGCCAATCCTGCTCCCCAGACCCCCGCGGAAAAGTGGGCGGGGACAAGAAGTGTGGCACCCGTTGATCCTGGTCCTGCGACGGGAGTGGTGCCGATGGTGGCCTGCTGAGTTGGCACCCGCTATCAGGGCTTGGCAGCAGCGCAAGTCCCGTCAGGCCTGGACAGGGCCCCGGCCCCCCACCCGCCGCCGAGTTCCACCGCCCACAGGGCGCCGTCTCTCTTTTCCTCCCTGCTCCACTCCTTCCATTCCGCCCGAACTCCTCGTCAGACTCTCCTCCCCCTCCCATATACCTCCATCCGCCCCCTTCCGCAGCCCGTATTCCTTGTCACTCTCCCCCCCCCGCCCGCCAATATCACCTCGTGCATCCGCGCTCTCGCCCTTCCCCCTCCCATCCTCCTTCCCTCGCAACATCGTCTTGCAACATCAATCCCGTGACGTCGGTCGCCATTCTCGCCAATTCACGCCTCGCTCGACGCGTCAAAACGCCACCATCGTGCGCCTCACACGCCTACTTCTCGGCATTCGCGCCTCGTCACCCGAGGTACCCAATCCGACTCTTTCAGGCAGCGAGCGACTCCGCTTTCTCGTCTCCCGCTTCTTCGCCCTCACCGACCTTTCCGATCCCTGCCCTCGGGCGCATCGCCATCCCCACCGCTCATTAAAGAGCGCGAACCGATCGTCAAGGTACGTGACCGTCGCTCAACACTTCCCGCGCGTTCGCGCCGCCGACTCGTCGTTATCCCGTGTCGCCGCGCTCCGTTGCTCATATTGTCGCGAAAAGACAGGCGCGTCGGTCCGAGGAAACCGCCCGGAGTCGTGTCGTCACGGTCTGCGACGGCCAAAATGGCCAACTCAAATCAATATTTCATGCCGAACGAAGGAATACACGTCTTCCAGGACCCTTTCTTCGAGAACCCAATGTCCATGATGCCCCCAGCCCACATCGCCCCGGCTCCCGCCCGATCCGCGCCCAAGTCTCGACGCCCTCTGCAAGCAGCGAACAGTAACCTGATGCTCAATCCCCCGAGTCGCAACGGCCAGACCGCCACGTCCCCCCAGAAGCACGTACCGTCGTCGGCACCCGCGCCGCTGGCTCCTCTGAAGCCGTCGACGAGCAACAAGCTGCAGCCGATGCCCATGGTCCCGCCTGCATCCCACGGCCACACCACCGACTCGCTGGAGAAGAAGCCGTTTTTGTCCAGGTTCAGGACGGGGCCTCAAAAACCGTCGGCCCACAACGGGGCCCAGCCCGGCAAAGAAAATGTCAAACCGGCCTACTTCCCCGCGCCGGGTCAGGGCACAATGACCTTCTCACATACATTCTCACAGTCGGAGCCGCCCCAGAAGACCGCCGGAAAGCGAACCTTGCTGGAGGCGCCCAATATCAAGGACTCGAGGCAGGCTAAAAAAGCAAAAACGACCGAGGAACCGCAGGTTGTAGAGATTCCTCCTCACGACTCGTTCCCTCCCATTATCGACGACGGGTCGAAGCCCAACCTCAGCTATGCCGCCATGATCGGCATGGCGATTCTCCGATCACCAACCCGCCGCCTCACGCTTTCGCAGATTTACAAGTGGATCAGCACCAACTACTCGTTCTACAAGCCTGACGATGCCGGGTGGCAGAACAGCATCCGACACAACCTGAGCCTACATAAAGCGTTCCTCAAGACGGAGAGGACCAAGGACGATCCGGGCAAGGGCTGCTACTGGTCTATTATGCCTGGACTGGAGCACCAGTTCTTGAAGGAGAAGCCCACTAGACGATTTAGCAGCTCAGCTTCGGCCTCTGAAACTGTCATCCAGGCGCGGCCTGGAACCGCCAGCAAGGACAAGGACCAGGGCAAGATGCAGTTCAACCAAGCCAAACCCCGACCCCAGGCGCCGCAGCCTCGTCCCCGAACGCAGCCGCCCGCGGAGCCCACTCTACCACCATCTCAGCCCTCGTCGGACGCCTACGCCGGCCAGTCCACCCTCCCTCCGCTCCCCACGTCGCAGGCAATGACGTCCGCGCCGGACCTGTCTTCGGACGCTACGATCCCCATATCCGACGCGGCGGCCCCCGACGATAGCGATAAGATTGCCGACCTCCTCCACGACACGCCGTACTCGCCGCTGCCCCCGACCATGCACTCGTCGCCCCCGGTCCCTCGCTCGCTCGATCTCACCGGAGGCACCACACCTCCGCCCCTGGGGCGCAATCCCACGTCGTCAGGCGCACGATCGCAGAGGCGTGGGTTTGTTTCGATGGATGACAGTGGTTATATCTCGTCTCTCGAGTCCTCCGCGATGCGACAGAAGCCCATCAGTCTCTTGACCTCGGAGGCCGACCGACCCCGGATGAAACGCGGCCGTGCCGAGGAGGAAATTGCGCGGTTGAGGTCTTCGCCGCACAGTCCCAGCAAAGGCCGCTCGCGCAAAGGGTACGCTCCCGCGTCGTCCTCGCCTCTGAGGCGCGTGGCGGGCCAGGCCCTCCCTCTGACGCCCATCCCTCACCTAAAACCGCCGTCGAAAGCCCCCCCGTCGGTGTCTCCCAACACGAGCCTCCAGATGCACCGGGACAGAATCCAGAGTATGCTCCAGTCTCCGCTCCACGGGATCGCACACGGGGCCTCGGAACTCCCATACAGCCCGGCCTTTAAGCTCTTCGACGACAGCGTGGGCACCTATACCGACAGCCACGGATGGGCGGACTTCCAGGACCCCGGCGACGACTTCATCGCGTCCTTCGTCCACTTCGAGGAGTCGCCGACGAAGCGCTCGGGCAGGCGCTCGCGGATGGATAGGTCGCAGTCGACGAGCGCGCTCCCCGACACGAGCTCCAGCTTCGTCAACCGGCTCTCGAACAACCTGCCGACGCTGAAGGTCTGGGAGGACGACACCGCGGGCCCCGTCGACACGCCGACGCGCGCACCGCAGGGCGCGTCACAGATCGCCCTCCTCCAGTCGCCCACCCTGGTGCAGAGCCCGAGCAAGGCGCCGGGCAACGCCGCGTCCGCGGAGCCGGACTGGACTGGTCTTGACAGCATCTTCTTCGACCAGTCCGGGTTCGCGGCCGAGGCGCAGGACCTCACGGGGCTCGACATCCTGCAGGGCTTTGAGAAGATTGGCGCCGGGCCTCAGGCGCCTGGGGCCGACGACGAGTCGGGCGCGTCGAAGGAGCTCACGCGGCCGTACTCCACGGGCTTCTAGACCGCTGCGGCGAACCTGAATGCAGGATGCCATCCTGTCCCCGTTCACACAGCGACTTTTCCCTTATGAATTATGATTTACGAACGAGCGGGACGCGGAGCAAAGGGAAAAAACGGTTCGGAATGACGACACCACTTTCTGGTGAATGAAAACGGCGAAACGGACGGCAAAGGGGGGAATCAGCGGGAATAGAAATATGTTTATGCCTCTAGCCACGGCCTCCGCGGGGAGTTTCCGGCACCTGGCCTCGGGGGAGCTTTTGTTTTTTTCTTTCCCCTTCACCTCTCTTCTTGTGCTTTATTCTCTGTTTTGCGTTTGTCAGCTTTCTTGGCCGGGAGCTCTGGGGTCTGTTTGGTCTTCTAGCCTTAATTTGTCATGATGATGGGTCTTGTTTGGGTAATGTCGGTCCCGTTGGGAAAGCTGGGCAAAGCGAGGGTGTCACTTGGGTTGTTTTGCGTTTCTTGCAGATTGGGTTTGTTTGGCTCTGGGATTGGGATGGCGGTAGGGTTAGTTTACGTTTTGTTTTTTTTCATTGATGCGAAATGGACACTCTGATTCTGAGGCTATTATTCTGTTCTTTCATGTTGCGGGTGTAGGAGGGTATGGGGGTAATGCTTGAGGCGGCGGGATGAGGGCTTGGATAGGAGTTGTCTGCTCTTTGCGTACTCGGATCCGGATGGGATAGCGGGCGTATCTTTTTTCATCGAGGCTTAATATACGGGCCTTTCTTTCTACGCTCTTGCCTGCTGCGGTGAGGTAAACTTGTAGTGGAAGTGTAGCCCTGGGTCTGTAGCTCCGTGTAGTGTTTGGACTTGCTGGAGATCGAGGGCACATGTGGGAGTTTGGAGACAAGTGATGGGTTTGAAATTGGGTATCATTATCATTCGTTTGTCTGCGTAAGTAGTAAGTAGCCTCGCCGTCCTTGCGCCGACGATGAAAGTAGTATCTACACATGTCCGCTCCCCCCCGCCTTTCCTGATGCGAAACACGCATCGCGAGCTCATCCACCCATGACATCTCTCTCCGCGCCCACCGGCTCAATGTCCTCATCCACGTAACGTATTCAGATGTTGCCGTCCCGTAAAACAGTCGTGTACCCAAAGGATAAAGAAAACTCCAGCCATGCATCATGCCGCTCGCCGCTCGCCTCTCGAAACCCCTCGTTCCAGCGAGAAGAGTCCACTCCGGTCACTATGCTCCCACCCAGCATCATCCAACCCGCCCTCGCCATCGTCTTACCAAACGGCCCCAGCCCAGAAAACAGGCGGCCCCTCATGGTTCACGACCGCTAGTAGATCCCCATGCGCGCCGCCCACCCCGCGTCCTTTTGGTTCACGGCGATCTGGTACGGGAACGGGTTCCCGCTCGTGGCGGTGATGGGCGGGATGTGGTCCTTGTTCGCGCCGACGTACTTCATGATCTTGCGCACGGCGGCCAGGAGAGTCTGTTCCGTTGCCTGCCGGACCTTTGCCCTCTCTTTTCCCCTTCCGTTAGCGGTCTTCTCCCTGTCCSYTTTACACATC